>PVJI01012290.1:0-52238 GCA_004026765.1 Micronycteris hirsuta | reverse complement strand
TGCCTCTCACTCCGCTCCTCCGCTCGGTTCTGTCCCGCTTACTGGCCTGGATGTACGTCCTCCCCAACTTCCTGGGTGTCGGACTTCCCTTCAGTTCGATTCTGTCCGTTCTGGTTGTTTATTTTTCGCTATTGAGTTCGTTGTTTAAACTCTCTGGTTGTGAGCAGTGGTGCAGTGCGTCCACCTATGCCATCTTGGCGGAAGTCCTCTACATTTTCCTTTTAATTTACAAATATATAAGTATGCTATAGGTATCAAATAGAATGGTGTAGCTGGAAAGAGAGAGTACTAGATGCTTTTTTAAAAAAATTTTATTTTATTTGTGTTCAATTACAGTTATTTGCATCCTCTCCCCTCCCCTCCTCCCTTCCCCTCCAGCCTCCCTCCCCCCAGCCTCCCTCCTCCCGCTTAGTTCTGTCCATGTGTCCTTTACAGTTGTTCCTGAAAACCCTTCTCCCCATTGTCCCCTCCCCCCTCTCCCCTGTCTATTATTAGACTGTTCTTAATTTCAATGTCTCTGGTTATGTTTTCTGCTTTCTGCTTTTGTTGGTTATGATCCGGTTAAAGGTGAGATCATATGGTATTTGTCCCTCACTGCCTGACTTACTTCACTTAGCATAATGCTCTCCAGTTCCATCCATGCTGTTGCAAAGGGTATAAGCTCCTTCTTCCTTTCTGCTGCTTAGAATTCCATTGTGTAAATGTACCATAGTTTCTTGATCCATTCACAAGTACTAGATGCTTTAAAGTGGAAAAGGAAAATTTCCCCAGTAACTTCTTGATTCTGAACCTTTGAACTGATATTTAAATGTTGCACGGTGATGGTCGGGATTAGGTTGGAAGGTTTCATGGTTATTATCATTACATGGGGCACAGTGATCACCAGCTGTGCCAAGCTCCTGTACTTCCGTGTGGCTACAGCACTTTTGAGACATTTGGGTAAGAATGCGGTTGTGTAGTTAGAGTCAGCCCTAGGGTCTGCACGCGTGTGCCTGATGCACCAAGAGCAGGTGTTCTTTGGGTGGGGAAGGGAAAAATGGAGTGTTTTATTAAACTTGCTGTTGTGTTGCTATCCTGGTTGTTGCTGTAGTTTTTTATTTATTTATTTATTTTTTTTTAAAGAGGTTTAGGAAAACCACACTTTAAACCAGCACACAGCTTGGGCTTTTCCATAAGATTCACTTTTTAGAGAAGAGCATTGTTTTTTTTTTTTTTTTTTTTCTGTGCATTAAAGGGTAATTGTTCCATAAACCGCACTTAATCAGTAGACAGTTTTTGTTTCATTGGTGATGAAGGGTTTTGGAAAAGTTAACAAAGAAAGGAAAGCGTGTATTTGGAGGGAAGGGCCGGGAGCCGAGCGCTGTTCTGCAGGCTTGTACATCTACGTGACGGCTGGGCCCTGCTCCTCATGGGGGCTGCAGTCTTTTCCGATGCCTGACTCCCATCACATGTCTTCGGACGGCCTTTCAGTTATCACTTTGGTCTCAAGGCAAGATAGCGCTTTCAGTGGACTTCTTTCTTCTTCCTAGATACCATTTTAATTTTCTGCCTCACTTTATTTGCAGTCACATTTCCTTTTCTCTTTGCTTTGCAGCATTTGTTACATGCACCTACTTAGGGGCAGGTACGTAACAAAGGTTTAGAGGCTGCATGTAGTTCAAGTGAACCGATCTTTATGTGTTACGAAAATACACAAGTGAGTCATTCTTTATGGGAACTGAAGGCTCAAGTTAAATTTTTTTTCCCTTATAATCTTTTAAACATGTGTTCAGCAGAGAGAAAAAACTCTGTTGACGCTGGAATCCTCCACAAAGTTAATAAAATGTTGATGTTTTCCCGTATTATGGGTTGACACATTTCTAGAGCCCTAAAAAGTCACAGTGGCTAACACTACATGAGACACAGTAACAGTGCCGTGAGGACTGGAAGAAGGAGAGGCACGCAGAGGTTCCTGTTCATCTCTGCCGCTCGCTCGCTCGCTCTCTCTCACTGTGGGGCAGGCTGGGAAGCTTCAGTTGCACGAGTCTCCTCTCCAGCAGGTCTGCTTTACTCATTACCCAGAGGAAGATTAAACACATCGGTGTGTAGTAGGGGGAAATGGGGTGTGTGTGTGTAAAAGGATCTTACAGACTTCGGAGTAAGAGCAAGCTGACTCTATATGTGTTTTATAGGAGTGCACAAGAATACAATAATGCCCCCAGAGATAAAATTCTCAAAGTTTTAGAAGAAGTAAAAATTTGGAATTTAAAAGGAAAATGGTAGCATGTCGTTTCTTATGTTTTCTTTCTTTGTTGGATAGCAGAGCTTTTTTTAAATGCAAAACTTTTTTTTTTAAAGCTGGTAGTTAAATTTTTCTCTCTCTCTTTCATTAGGAGAGCATTTGATACTTATTGATAGCTAAGAAAATATTATCTGTCTTTCATCCCAAGTAGACAGGGTTGACACCTTTGAGGCACCAGGCACACATACACCCCCAAATCTGCACAAATAGCTTTTGGAGCCACTCTGTCATTGGAACACCTACTTTCAAGATAAATAGATGAGATAATGTCTGTACCAAACTTTGAGAAGGCTAAGCACCAACATTAAAACATTCTTAGAAGTTATTTCTTTGGCTAGGTGAGACCTAGAGTGTAATATAAAGCCAAGTGAGAAGAAGAGAGAAATATTGTGCATGTTGAAAACAGCACTGTGACCGTGGACGGTGCTGGGACCTGAGGAGAAAGGAGGCTGCGTGGGAGGCACAGAGAAGGACAGACCACAGGAGAATCGAGGACTTGAGGAAATGACCAAACGGGGACTGAAAAGCCTGAAGGTAGAAGATTGCAGCAACTAACAAAGGAAGCAGGAGGTGGGCTCCTCCTGACCTCACTTGGAGTCCCGGTTGCCACCGAAGTAGCTTAATTTATGGATTATCTCCAAACCTATAGGATTGCAACTTATTTTCCTAACCAAAGCCAGTTTTCTTTGTAGTATTGGTTAGTTTTGCCATGTAACAAATCACCTCCAAATTGAGTATCTTAAAACAAAAACCACTTTATTCAGTTCATTGTTCTGTTGGCTAGCTGAATTGTGTTAAATCTGGGCCAGCCTGAGTGCCCTCTGCTGGGCTCTCATGTGTCCATGGTCAGATGGAGGTTGGGTGGTGCCTGGATGAGCTGGGACAGCTGCCTTCATCTGTCCAGAGCAGTAGCCTGGCCGGTTTTCTGGGGCGAGTGGCTCTCAGCTGGCTCAGCTGGACTTTGCTCTATTCAGTCTCTCACTCTATTGTAGCTAGTCTGTGGTAGTCTCAGAGTTCCAAAAAATCTCAACACATAGGTGACTGGTTAATCCTCTGCTTGTCACAGTTAGTAGTGTCTCATTGGCCAAACTGTTCACGTGACAAGACCAAAGTCAATGTGGGCAGGGACAAATCCAAGAGTATGAGTCAGTGAGGGAAACTCTTGTGGTCATTTTTGCAAATACTTCACCCACCTTCCTAGGAGAATTTAATGTCAGTGGTTAAACTCTTATCCTTACTTTTCCCTAAAGACTCTCTTTTTTGTTAAATCAGGAAGTATTTTCTACTTCTTTTGTTTCTCTTTTGAAATAATAACAACAAAAACAAACAAAAAATGCGGTGGGAATGGGCTTTGAGAAAGGTAGGGGGACTTTTTCTGTTAATACAGTGCCTGGGGACATTAGTGGCACTTAGTGGGCAGGGACCAGGAATGCTCAACATTCTGAAGATCTAGGGACAGTTTGACACAGCACAGTGGTAGCTTGTCTTGCACCTGTTGAGAAAACACTGAGCTGTGTTGAACAAAGGGATATGTTTCCTTTTGAATGAATTTCCTTCTTCCTTCATTGCTCAGGTAGGTAATTTTATGGTGGAGGAAAAGGAATACTGGACTGAGTTTGTAATCTCATCTATGCCGCAATCTGACTGCGTGTCCTGGAGCAAATCACTAGAGAATTCTGGGTCTCAGTTTCTCACCTTAAAGTAACAAGGTTGGGTGAGATGATAGGTGGTGTATACTCATTTATGTACTTATTTGCCTCATCATTCCACAAAGAACTTGAGATGACATGCAAAATGCATGAAACACAAATATTTGAGGGAATCTATAGAAAAGGAAAACAAGAAGGGCAGAATAGATCAGGAAAACTGGTTCACACAAAACATACTTTGAGAACCTATGCAACTTGCAGAAACGGACCTCGAGTTTGGCTCCGAGCTTCCTGGTAACCTAAAGAGAAAGGGAAATGTGATCATCACAGAAGTCACAGCCACTGTGAGAATGGACATAGAAGTTGTTCAGGGGAAACTGCTTTGGTCCTGAGATTTGAGAGAACATTATCCCTTAGGATACCATGATGATATATGGTTCATATTCTATGATGTGTAGAAGACCATATTCTTGAAAGTGTACAGTAGATATGTTAAAGAGTTCTACATGTCTCTCAGTGCAAACGGATGTCATAACTGCAAAGGAACCAAAACAATGATGTCTACCTATACACCTCTGCTGATTTGACTTGTCTCAATGGTAACATATAGACTTATTTTCTAGAAGAATGTTCTTAATAGAGGTCCTTCAGGATGACCTTAGTGAATATTATTTTTCACAACTGGGTCTCATTGATCTCAAGATCCTTTCTACCTCTACAACATGATGTGGGAAGAAAAAAAACTAATGGTTTGTATTAGTTTGCTAGTTTGATTAGACTGCCATAACAAAATACCACAGAGCGGGTGGCTTAAACAGCAAGAACTTATGTTCTTCACTCTTCTGGTGGCCAGAAGCCCAAGATCAAGATGCTACCAGGGTTGGTTTCTAGTGAGGTCTCTCGTCCTGGCTTATAGACAGGTGCCTCCTCTCTGCGTTCTCACATGCCCTTTCCACTGTGTGCATGGAGAGAGAGAGAGGAGAGAGAGAGATCGATCTGGTCCCTCTCCCACTTCTAATTAGGACACCTGTCCTATCAAGTTAGATTTCCCATTTTTATGACCTTATTGAACTTTAATTGCTTCCTCAAAAGCCACATCTCCAAATATAGTTACATGAGGGTTTAGGGCTTCAATATGGGAATTTTAAAAGCTACAGTTCAGTTTATAACATGGTTCCTTAATAATCGATTGGCTGAATTATTGAGAGGAAGGATACATTGAGTATAGGCTTCATTTAATGTCTTTGTTTTATTTTTTTAATTTTGCATTTGAAGTTAACTCAGTCATTTCATTTTTTTCTACCAACATGCTCTATTTTGTGTTCACATGAAAGAATTCCAGGGATTTGACATCTGTATTTAAAGTAATAATGCAAATTATTATAATTTAATGCCCTTCATCTCTCAGAATGCCAGTTGAGGTAATTTCACCAATTACAGATGAAAGTCGCCCTTTGGCCTGTCTTGAGAAGGCCTCATAGCATGACGTGACTTTTGCGGTACCTGGGAGACATCATATCTCGAGAAGCAGATATGTGCACATGTGCGTCTACATACTTAGACTCTCATGCTGAAACTACGAGCAAAGTGAAATAAGTGGACATAAATAGTGTATTGTTTATTGAGGGGGTATATACACCTTTGAAATACTTTTTGGCGAAGGGCAGCATCTAGTCCATGGTGTTATCTTTATTCAATAACAGAAGGTATGTGCTATGGCAGCTAGCATGTTTTCTAGTTTATCCCAGGGGCAGCCTCATTCTCGAGTTCTCCAGCAACAGCCCTGCCAAAGGAAACCTAAGGAGAGAGGAAGGGAAAGAGGAGAAGAGTCAGGGTGGAGCCGGGGGTGGGAGCAGCAATAAAAAGAGAGAGCAAGCACAGTTATGAAGAAAATCAAGTCGGGGTGGTATTTTCCTGAAGCTTTATTATATTTATGTTAGGGTACATTTTATTGGCTCGTAAAATTCAGTCACGTGAGTAGATTCAGAAGGAAAGCAGTAAGCCCTGGTCTATTTGTTGTCATTTTAATAGTGTGAAAACCGTTTCTATTGCAGGTGTTCCAAAGACCCACAGGGGTTACATGACTTAAACATTAACATATTATTCTAATAACGTGAAGCTGCTACCCTTTGACCCATAAGCTTTTGACTTTAATAATTTCCAGGTTATCCCTTAGCCAAAATATGCTTTCCCTTCAATTTTCACACTGGTGCACTTTCTTTAATACAAAGTACTGATATAATAAATAAATTACATCCAGATGAAAGCCTGCCATCTGATACCTCACCCCAGCACAGGGCCTGCAAATGCTGAAGCGAGCATCACCCGACCCTGGGTGGACCGTGTCGGGGACAGAGACCTGGGAACCTGGCTGAGCAGGTATTTGGTAAGAGGAAGAATGAACCGCATGGAGAAGGTCAAGGAAAACTCACCTCGGACAGAAGTTTTAGAGGTTCATACTAGGTTGTTAAATTCTGCCATGAATGGGGGAGGATGTTGGGATGAAGAGAAAAAAGCAGAGTGTGTGCATCACAGATTGAAACCCTTTGTGTCAGATGTGGGAAAGAGCCCACCAAAGTGAAGTCTCTGTCATGAAGCGCACCATGTACCCGCCCCCCGCCCCCCAAAAAAGGATGCATGGGTGTGAGAGTCATCTGGGAGCAATTGGGAGTCATCTTACTGAGCTCCTGCACATTATTTAGATGGCTCTGGTCAGGCTTTCTAGTTTGGTAGCCATGGAACCAGTGATTGCTTAAAGCTGCTACTCTTTCTGAGGGATTCCATCCCTAGAAGCACAATGCGTGTCTAATGAGCGGCTAAAGACTCAGGCGCGGCCATCTTGCAGTCCGTGATTTCTAAGAAGGAACAGTGACAAGTATTTGAACATTAGTATCATATTCTGAATGGCTATTCTGTTTATATCCAATATTATTACGTACTTCCTCTCTTTCGTGAGACAACCAGATTCTTCTCTTTTCTCTGCTCTTCTTCCTCCCTCCCTCTCTCTCTCCCTCCCTTCACCTCCCCTCCCTCTACTTTTTTCTCCGTTTTTGGTCAGATAGCCATCATGGGAGCCAAGGAAAGAAGAGAAGGATCCTCCACGGTTAGTGACGAGAGTGACCGAGGGGAATACAGAGAGGCCTTCAGTATCTTTGAGTGGATTCGGCCTCTTGTGCACACACGTCTGAGGCTGTGGTAGCGGCAGGCACTGCCTGGGAACAGGAGGATGAGCACCCACTGAACTTCCGTGGGCCAGGCGCTCTTACGTGGCTTCACTGAAGCCTCATTGCAACACTTGGAAGTTCAGGTGAGAAACGCAAGCCTCAGAAAATAAAATACATCGGAGAGATGACATCAGTATCTGTTAGTTACAGCACTTGGATCGCACCCAAAGTGTCTAAAAATTACATGCCATTTTCACTATACCAAACCTCTCAGCATGTAATTAAAAATGTATATATATTAATGTACATATAGTGATCCCAGGAATTCACTGTTTAGGAATTCATTTATCAAGAAAGTATGTGCAGGTTCCCTACCCTGCCCTGGCAGAGGTTCAGGTGTTAGAAATGTGACAATGAGAGGGTAGTTGTGGTTTTTGCATTAACGGGGTGTTATTTGTGCATGTGCAGGTATGCACACATGCATCCATTTATTTGGCTTATGCACTGTACTCTGCAAGGACAACCTGGATTATGTAATAATCATGACAAATAGCATTAATTGGGCACTTTCGCTATGTCAGGGCTCTCTAGTCTGCAAAGTGGGGACCGCATGTTGGATTCCTTAGAAATGGGAATTTTTATGTCATTTTAATTTCAGTTAATTAAAGAATCATCTCCTACCTCATTCCAAAGCCGACTTAAGAAGATTCAAGTTATATGGAAAGAAAAAATAATTAAAAATAAACAAGCAAGCTGAGGTCATGGAAAACCAAGGTGAAGAAACTGTGTAGAGTCGGGTGTCAGGCTGTGAAACAAATTACAGGCCACAAATCTCTACGTGCTTTTCACCAAGGACGTGGGCAACTTGGTAAGATTCAGGGCCCGCGAGATAAAAATGAACTAGTTGTTGAGGAAAAACAGTGTCTGATGTTGAGACTGAGATCAAGTTCTTTTGTTGGCCCTCATGCACGCTGCCACAGAACGATCAACATACTTCACTGGAAACACAGTTCACCTTTCGTTTTGGGCTGATGACCTCAGTGCATTTAGTTCAAGAGCAACTCAGTAAATGCAGTTCTTACAGGACAGAGGGAGGGGTTGAGTGTGGGAGTAGGTGGAGTTGAAAGGGTAGAGCATATAATAATGTCCATTTATGAAGTTTTCTTATTTTTCTGGCTTAATTCAAGGAAAGATTGTATCAGGGGAATGTGTAGCCTGCATACACTCATGTGATGCTTCATAAAAATTATCTCTTTCAGCCCAGTGTTTAAAAGACATCCACGGTGAGTTCAAGATTAATTCCAGTGTCAAATATTTAGAATGCAGGTATTCTGGATTAGCTCAAGATTATGCTTTAACAATCAATCAAACTGGGGTAGAGTTGGTATCCTACAAGAGGGCATTATTTATGAATTCCAAAAAGTTCTTATTATGTCTTCATTCCTGTAGCGATACCCTAATCAAGTTGCTTATGTTGCTTTTACATACATATTTATCTGTGTTTGCATTGTGCGAGCTCCTCACCCCTTTAAAGTTATAGATGTTTTACTTTAATGGTTCTAGTCATGAATCTTGAACAAGACAGTATTTTTTAATCAAAATTAAATCAACTTTTATCAATTTACATGTATGTTACTATTAATGAGTCAAACCATTTTACATTTATAAGACAAAATAATCCACTCATTGTCATGCAAAGTTAGCATTTAGATAACCATCTTTCCATATTTTTCTAGGAATAAGTTTAAAAATAACTTTTAACTTGCAATAGTCTTCTAAGGCGGTATAATATTTCACCCAGTGGTGTGTTACAATTTGTTTAACTATGGGGTTTACTTAACCACTCCTAGGTGTTGTGGTGGGAGGGGCAGAAGAGACAGACCAGGAAGGAAGCAGAAAAGCTGAGGGGAGTTTTCGCAGAGTGGTGCCAGTAGAGGGCCTTTCAAGGGAAAGAAGAAACCCAGACTGCCACAAGGAGCCTTGCGTGATAACGAACACTATTAAGTACAAAATGCGAAGCAGTTTCTTCCTCAGTCTCCTCCCTCTTTCATGTGTTCTGCTTTATTAGTAGTCCTGATAGAAATATTTTATGTAAAAAATGGAAAGTGGGCAAAAGAGAGGTGACAGAAAGTTGAGCCAATTGAGAGATCTGATGTAATCTGCAGTAAAATCCTGAATTCTCTCTCTGGGAGACTTATTTCACTGAGCATAATACCCTCTAGGCCCCTCCCTGTTGTCGCAAATGGCAAGAACTCATTCTTTTTTATAGCTGAGTAATATTCTTCTGAATGTATATATTCATATACATATATATGCTTTATCCATTCATCCACTGATGGACAATGAGGTTTCAAATGAACAACCAAAACAAAGCAGAAATAGACTCATAGACAAAGAGAACAAACTGATGGTCGCCAGAGGGGAGTGGGGAGGGGTAGATCAAAAATCGAAGGGGATGAAGGGGCACAAACTTTCAGTTATGAAAATGAGGATGTAAAGTGTAGCATAAGGAGCAGCGTCCATGACATTGTCCTAACTGCACAGTGGCAAGTGGGTGGGGATCACCTCGAAAGGGACAGTTGACCCTCGCACAACACAGGTTTGTGCTGCGTGGGACCATGCATGTGGATTTTTTTGATAAATAATATAAATGTATTTTCTCTTTATTGTGATTTTCTTAATAACATGTTCTTTTCACTATCTTTATTGTAAGAATATAGTCGATAATACATACAACATACACAATGTGTGTAAATCGACTGCCCATGTCATAGGTAAGGCTTCCAGTCAACAGTCAGCTTTCAGTTAAGCTTTGGGGGAGTTGCAAGTTATATGTGGCTTTTGCCTGTGTGTGGGCTAGTGCCCCCAACCCCTGTGTCATTCAAGGGCCGATTGGGTGTAACTGCTGAGTCACTGCTGTGCAGAGGAAACAAACAGAATGCAGTCCTGCCGACTATGCAATTGCATTGAATGAAGACTGTGCTTTCAGAGATCACATCTATCTTTCGTTACGAATATAATGCTGTGTGTCAACTATAATTTAAAAACAAACAAATACATAAATAAATTAAAAAAACCCTAAACTGAGACCTGATATAATCCAACTCAGTAAGGTCTGGATTGTTTTTTAGTGTAGTTGCAAATTTCTGCAGTATTTCTAAGTGTAGTTTTATCTAAGACAATTGATTGACTGCATTACATTTATTAGTATTTGCAAAGAGCCACGGTCTTGAAGGATATGTGTGTTGGATATTATTAATAATAGAACTGCACTTACAAGGTACTTGAAGAAATTGTAATGAAATGTTAATCTGTAGGTTTGGAGAGGGCCTACCTGGTCAGCCACATTTCTTTTGTGATCTCTCTGGTCTAGTATATTTATAGCAGAACAAAATAACCGTTAGGTCAGAAATGTTATCTCAGTTCAGAACCCAGTTTGCTCTAGGCTGCAGTGGAATGATGTATTTTTCTCTGAAAACTGCTTACATTCTATCCCACAGATTCTGATATGGCATCGAGATGACAGGGCTAGAAGGATTGAATGATATTCTGCCTTTGGTGGAAAGGCGAAGACTTGGCAGGAAAACTGGCAGTTTAAGGACATGATAACGAGGACCTGAGTCAAGGCATTGGCCAAAGTGATGGAGAAGAAATAGTGTTAACATTTTGGAGGTAGATTTGAGAGAATGTAATTACAAATTAAATGAGAGAAGGGCAGGAAGACTAAAAAATAGTTCTCATGCAATTCTGATTCTGATTCCAATTCCAGTATGTGTGGGTTTCCCTGCCCCGCCAGGCAATTCTCTTCTGCCATCTGGGTTTCCTGCCATGCAGCTCAATTCTGACCCTGTCTACCAGCAGACAGCCTCAGATTCCACAGGTTAAGGGTCCAGTCCTGCAAGACTGCTCCTCGCCCCAATTTCAGACACCAATCACAAGTCCAGATGGTCACCTGTGCTTCTGTTGGAATATAGATCAGAGGTTCCCTCTCCTTAGGTGTGATTAATTTGCTAGGGTAGCTTACAGAACTCAGATAAACACTTAACTTACTAGGTGATCAGTTTATTATAAAGAGATATAACTTAGGAACAGCCAGATGGAAGAGAAGCACAGGGCAAAGTAAGGAAAAGGGTGCGGAGCTTCCATGCCGTCTCCAAGAACTCCACTTTCCCTGAGTCTCCATGTGTTCACAGCCTGCAAGCTCTCTGGCCACATCCTTTCTCCCTGCGTTGGAGGCTTCATCACACATGCACGGTTGATTAAATCATTGGCCACTGGTGATTGATTTGACCTCCAGTGCCTTTCCTCTCCCTGGTTGTCAGCGGGGTGGATCCCATGGCTGGTTTTCTAGGCAGCCAGCCGTAGTCCTTAGGTGTGGTCCAAAAGTCTGCTCATCAACACAACAGAAGACACCTGTGCTGCTCTCATCACTCGGGAAGGTCCAAGGGTTTTGGGAGGTCTGTGCCAGGAACAGTGGACGAAGACCAAATGTGTATTTCTTATTATAAATCACAACGTCACATCTTATGATTCTGATCTCTTATCCAAACTGGGGAGTTTAGGAAAAGAAGCAAGTTTGAAGGTCAAGAAGTGATGTGTGGGAAACGGTCAGTTTGGCTTCGAGCGTGTTGCCTGTGAAATGCCTGTGGGACATCTTAGTGGGAACATCGAGTTGGAAACCTAGTTCTGGAACCCAGGAGATAGGCGTGAACTGGGTGTGTGGTGTGAGACATAATAATGTTGCAACTCTGCACACTCATGAGACCTTTCAAGTGTGCATATGGTAAGAAGCAGGCCATGGCTGGAAATGAGGCTCCCAGCCTAAATGCGATTTTCCCCCCCAAAAAATCTCTGTCAGGATCACAGGCCCTGAGAACACAAAGCAAAATGCCGTCATCCCTGCTTCTTCTGAGAGTGGGTGCTCTGTTTAGTGTCCAAGGCAGAGGAGCTGACTTTGAATGCACTAATTAAGTTAGGAAATGTAAATAAGATTTAATTGGTGGGACCTCAGAGGAAGCTTTATCCTAAATAAATCTTGATTTCTTGATGAATTGGCTCGCTGGGATAAAAAGGGAAGAGTAAATAGGATTTAGGTCCAGATTCCTCTGGGTTAGTTCTGCTGGGATGGAATACTTATTCAAATGCACAAGTTGAGGGAGTGTATCACTCAGACAGAATGTGCACAGTGGTGGCCAATGCACAGTGAATGTATCCCGTATTACATGGAGCTTTTGTCGGACAAACTTTGATTTGGGATTAAATTCCAAAAGAGGTCCTCGGCCAGTCAGCGACTTGATGTCAGGTCTGACCTGCCTCCTGGCATGCCTGGAAACTCTGGGGACGGCCACACTGTGCAGTAGCCCTGTGGCCACTGTGGCTCTAGTGCTGTGGGGTGAGGGAGGACGGGAAGGCATGCTTTCACCATGGTGCAAAACAGGGCCTTCTCTAAATAGACACGCAACTGCTGTTGTGGTCAGTGTTCTCGGATTTTCTCCTCTCAGCATTTCTGATCCTGCTGCTCTTTCCTTCTTTCATCCGGTACATCTGGGAGTGGCAAGAATCTAATTTTCTTAAAGTCTGGTCTTTTGAAATCTTTAGCCCATGAGTTAATGAGCACATTTGGGTGCTTCCCATTCTGTTCTCTCCCTAATTTCATCTTCGCTCTCACCCCACGAGGAGGAACTATTAGTCTCATTTATTATTTGAGGAAGCCAAGTCAGAGGAGATTTTTTAAAGGTTTTATTTATTTATTTTTAGAGAGAGGGGAAGGGAGGGAGAAAGAGAGGGTGAGAAACATCCATGTGTGGTTGCCTTTCATGTGGCCCCCACTGGGGACCTGGCCCACGACCCAGGCAGGTGCTCTGACTGGGAATTGAACTGGTGACCCTTTGGTTTGCATCAGAGGAGATTTTAATGACTCAGCCCTCATGGCTAGGGAGGTTCAGAGCTGAATGTTCGTGGAGACCTTCTGATTTGAAGGTAGCACTTGACTACATCAACATTCTTTATACATAATGGAATCAAAGGTGAAGAGGAAAGTGGAAGGGAAATGCTTTATTCCAGAGGAGTTTCTAACAATCAGAAAAGTATTCTTGAACTGCCAGAAACTACCATTAGTTTTTTTTTTTTTTTTTTTCAGAATAAGAACAAAAATTCTCACATGATTTCTAGGGCCTTGTTATTGAGGGAAATCACATCACGATGCTGTGTACGAGGTAAAATTTCAAAGGGGAAGGAGGGTGGGAGGTGGGGGTGGCTGGGGAGGGGGAAAGTGGTGGCGGGGAAATGGAGACAACTGGACTTGAACAACAATTAAAAAAGAGAAAAAAAACCAAGGTAACATCCTTAATAGCTCAAAATAAAGGGATGCTCTTTGGGGTAGGAGCAATACATTTCTTTTAACTTTTTATGCTCCCTTCAAGGGGCTGTAGCTGAAAGTGCGGAGGTGGGGCACCCATAAATCACGGATGTTGAAACAGTGAAAGCTGTGAACATAAATGTTTCGATAAATACCAAGCGGTATCAAATTCTGCTGTGAAATTCCAATGCGTAATACAATCCTTCAGTGTTGAGGAAAGAAGTCTCCAAGCGAACAACAGTTAAAGGTGGTCAGCTCCCTGGCTTCTGCATTGGGGGTCGGGGGAGCAGAGCCTTGTTGCCTACTGATCAGTCCAGAAATGGCAAGGGAGTGGCCTTGCCATATCTATGAGTTTTTTGTCCTTTTTACACTTTCTGCCTTTCTTTTTGTCCAGTATATATACATTCTACGCCTATTCCATATACAGAGGCCTTTTGGACATCAAAGATTCTGGTTCTGGAGCTTGGATCATCTATGAGATTATACCAACCATAACGTGGCAGGCGCATGCCAGACACTTGACCCCTGAAAGGGAGTCGCAGGCCATGGCCTATTTAAACACAGTGAGAAGTGAAGCTCGAAGGCAGCGTACTCTTGAACAAATGTGCATTGTTGTTACAATTGAAACCACATGCTGAGCAATATAACATAGGTGCAACCTGACTGAGAACGTGTGGACAGTTGGAACCATGAATGTATTATTATTATTTTTCTTATTCATGTTATGTCTGTGGCTCTTGGGGGCCCTCACTCTGTTTTCTTAGTGGAAGTCGGCAACCCCAGCCCAGCTGCACGGATGGAGCTGGGTGCTGAAGGACCAGGTCTTCTCTTGCTGTTGGGACTGTGGAAGGATTTTAGCTGTGGCAGCAACAGCTTAAGTACCTGAGCTTTCTGAACCTGAACTTACCTAAGGGGCTGAATAGCAACCTGCTGAGCCAGACGTTTCTGAACACGTGACTGTTTCAGTGGCTGTTTATTACTTTATGGAAAATTCAGCCATAGACAATGGTATGAAGAGATATTCACCAAACTAAATGTTTCAAGCTTCATTTAGTTTGAAAAAACACATGTTCTTCCTTCTGAGCTCCCATGTTTAGCGCCAGCACATCCATTTTTTGTTTGTTAGCAACCTAAATTAAGCCAGGTTAGAGAAGTTGAATTTTCTCTGCAGGCAGATGAGGATGATGAAATAATGATTTATTTGTGTGTTCTTTGTGCAGTAACAGCGTGGTCTGGAAATCCCATCGGTGATTTCTTTTTGCTTCTGTTCTATATCTTTACTTGTAGTCAGCGGTAGAAAGCTTGAGGGGAAAGAGGAAGGGAGAACATAGGGAGTGTCTTCTGTTTATTGGCAGCATTCCCTTCCTCTTGGAAGCAGGACAGGGTCTGTGGGAAGCATGTAAACTCCTGCATGGGAAAGGATCCAGAGGTACCCTCTGCTCCCATTCAGTATACTTTCTGCTCACTGATTTCTAGAATTACAGCTTCTCCAGGTAAAAGCAAAGGCTCAAATTAAATAGCCAGTCTCCCTGGTAATAAAGTACTCTGCCTTGATTTCATACCCACAGCCTATTTCACATCCACAGGTAATACCGTTTATTTTTTAATCTTTACCCAGGCTTCTTCCTGCTTACTGAGTGTTCATTTATTTATTTATTCAACACATACTTAAGAATGTGCTTTGTATACAATAGTGCCTTTTGTGGGAAAGGAGATAAGGAATAATAATGCAGTACTTTTCCATATACATTAACGGAGAGGTAACACACACACACTCATAAGGACAAGTCGCACACCAAACAATGAGTGCACACAGCAGTATTAGGTGAATGGAATAGGAAGTGAGTTGCGTGCACTCAGAGATGAGGGAGAGTCAGTGTTCCGCCATGGACAGGGGTGACTCTAGAAGCGAGAGGGGACTTGTACTGTGTTAGTGGCTCGGCAGGGGCCGGATGGGAGAGAAGACCGAAGTTCTTTCCAGGAATGAGGGGTGAATGGAGCCAAACTGCAGAGGCAGAATGAGCATGGCACAGCCCAGGAAGTGGGAGCAGACTAGCGGGGCTGGACTGGAAGCTTCACCAAGGGAAATATTGACTTATTCTTTAATTGCAACAAGTGTTTCTTGAGTTCCTATTATGCTTTGCCAGGTGCTTTGGATCGAAGATGAAAAAGACAGACATGGTTTCAGCCATCACAGAGGTTATAATCCAGTAGATGATGTGAACAATAAATATGGGAACACATTTATGAACTAATGATGAATTAGGTAAGAATTATTAGGAAACATACAAGGGCGTATGAGTAAAAACTAGGGAAAACAAATGGAAAATTAAAGAACTTTGGGTGTATTGTAGCCCAAGGAAGGAAATGTGATGTTATACAGATAGTCGGTTGACCTGGGTTCGAATCCCAGCCCTGCCATTTATTGGCAGTGGGACTTGAGAAGTTGTCAAACCTGTCTGAGTACAGGTTTCCACCTCTGTAAAATGGGAATAACACCATCTAGCTCATAGGATTGCCATAAGAATCTAATGAAATAACATATAAAGCAGCATGAAGCTTTTGACATGTAGTAGATAGTAAGTATGGCAACCTATCCTTCCTTCATGTCTAAACACCAGGGAAGTAAAGAAACCCTTTTTTTTATTTTTTTTTTAAGAAAAAGACTCTGGAATCTTTGTAATGAATAAAAGTTACCATTGTTAGTTAGACAGTGACAGACCGGGCCTTCTCATCACTAATTATACCTAGTGGTGGCTTGGCTAACAGCCAAGTCTTCGTCCACAACCTTAGAATCTGAGTGCTTTTCCTCACAGAGTCCACACACATGCTCATAGCTTCATCTTGTCTACTATTATTTTGATTGTGAGAAGTATATGCTTTTTTATGAATAAGACAGTTTGGTTTAATGACTGGAAAGTGGCAACAAATTTAGCCGGTGCAATTTCCCGTTTGATCAAAATAACACCAGACAAAACTGTCATCCTGAAGTTCTTTCTCTGGTTCAGGAGTTGCTGAATCAAGTCCAGCTTATAATAGGACTCAGTGTCCTTTAGTGTCCTTTCTCTTCTCATTAAAGTGGGGACCCTGAAAATTTGGTGGAAAACCTTCATCTCCTCGTCCAACCTGACCTGCTGTGTCCCACCAGCCTTGTGATTTTGCCAGTGGGATCCTCACATGGGTAGTGAGTATTAGGAGCAGGATGTGGTTTCTGATGCGCTCGGAACAATAACTTTATCCATGAAGCAAGATTTCTATTTCCCTGCGTGCATATTCATGGTGCCATTATTTTCCTTTAGTGGTATCTAACAGGAAGTTATTGCGTCTTGGCAAACATGCTTATGTTGTTGTTGGAGGTACCAAGAAATTGGAGAGGCAATTTCACAAAATAGTGGAAATTTAAAAAAGCATTGACCTTCAAGAACCCCTGAACTCATGAATCTGGGAGAAGGCATTATGGTTTCCAAGTGGTCTGGACTGGAGTTCTCAAACTAGATGTCAAAGATCAAAACACTAAATCAACAAAATATCAAATCAGAGCCATTTTTATTGTCAAAAGAAACTGTCACTTGTCCTTCGCACAGTTAGATTTCAGTCTTTACTGATGACTGCTCTTGCTTGGATTTGGTTCGTAGGTTGGCGTGATACCACCTCATTCCAGAAAATATTTAAGGTAGACAGTGGCCATAGATTTTGAAGGCTGTTACCCAGGAAAGGACAACTCATAACTTCTAAAATATTTTGTGACATTGGATACCAGGTCTTAGTCACATTCTTACGTCTATGTCTCCTGCTCTCATTTCTATAGCTTTCTGCAGTGGTTTCCAGCTGTTTCCCATCCTTGGGCTGCTTCCCTCGCCTTTTCCATTTCATGCGGTCACTAACCACGATCCCTGGACTCAGCGAGGGCTTTGTTCCGAGGAAATGAAAAGTTCTCTGAAGTGGACATCAACACTAGGCTGAAGTGGAAATGAGCCAGCTGTTGTTCTTGCTGTAAGCAAGAGGAGTAAAACCAGCAAAATAAGTGGTAGAAAATGAATGTGAATGAAATATCCTACTTCTGAAAGTTCATACTTCATCTGACCAATAATATCCATATTAATTATACTGTTGAAGTCCAACTCTGAGAAGAATATAGGCACTAAAGTATTTTAAACTAACTATATCTTCCAAGAAATAGATATACTTTTCCATCTGTAAATGAATGTGCTTCACCAGGGCTCAGTCCTGAATTAAGGCACCTGTCAATGTCACTGACCACCTGCCCTGAAGTGCATCAGGTCAAGGTGATGGACGAAATCCATTCATTTGGACACATCTCCTTCCCATGCAAATGTTAAAATGAGGATTAGGTAATGATAACTAAATAAATACATAATGAGAAGAATGGGTAGCGGTTTCTTGAACAAACAAAATATTTTCAAAAGCATCTAGAAGGCAAAAAGCAAATGGAAGGGTGGTGATTAGGGAAACAGAATGGAGGACCTTTAGCCAAGAAGCAGATGAAAGGGCTGCAACTTACCTCTGTATTTCTAAGTACTACTTGTGTGGCACCTGGAAGTCCTCCTTGATGCCTTTTTTACCTCCTCACAACCAACAAAGAACCTGTGCTGACTGGTTTTAGCTCCTGAACATCAACCAGGAGCTGTCCTCAAACACCTCCTGAACTTTCTATCCTCCATCACGTCATTGCCTTAGTCCACACTTCCCTTGTCTCCAGCAGCTTCTCTCTGGTCCCTCTACCTCTGGGCTTGGTTTGCACTAACCTTTTAAAATGCAAGTCTTACTAACTAAGCCACTATCTGATTAAAAACCTTGCAACGCGTTCCTGTAGCTTTCAGGAGGAGCACCTTAGCAGAGAATGCCACGTCATCCTAGTCTTCACCTCGACTCCAGTGGCATTAACTCCAATCCATTGCTCCTCTCACCATGGCTGTTTACACTGTTTCTGCTCCCGAAGTGCTGAACTTGCCCCTCCCTATGTTCTATGCAGCTTCACATCAGTGCTTTTATTCATACCACTTACTTTGATTGGACTGTCCTCTTTTGGGCCACATCCCCACCTCCGTGACTTCTTTTGCTGCCAAATTTCAGTTTATCTTTAAAAACCCTACTTAGCAGTCACCTCCTCCAAAATCTTACCTCCTTGAACATACTTCTGTCATTGCACGTATCGATTTTCGTTGTGCTCATTTGTTTTAAACGGGTGTTTCTCTGATTAGACCGGGCTCTTAGGGCAGGGCTGTGTAACTGCAACTCCCAGAGCCTAGGTCTCGTTTCCTTCAAAGTTAGGAAAATTTCAACTATTATTCCTTTAAATATTTTTCTGTTCCCTCCCTTTGCAGAGAGACTCTAGCTAAACCTATGTTAGGCCACTTGAAGCTACGCACAGCTCACTGCTGTTGTGTTTTATTTATTTACTTGATTCCTTTTTCTTTCTGTGTTTCATTTTGCATAGTTTCTATTGCTATGACTTGATTTTTTTTGCAAAATCTAATATTTAATTAACCCTACTCAACATAGTTTCATGATTAGCTTCTTTAGTAGTTCAGATTGCGTCATTTAAAAAAATAAACCTCCAAGTGTCCACTGAACTTTCTGAACACATGGAATGATGTTAATACTGTTTTAAAGTTATTATCTGCTAATTCCAACATCTTTTTCAGTAGTGTTTAGCTATCAGTGGATTGTTTTTTCTCTTCATTTTGGGTTGTATTGTTCTGCTTTTTTGCATGCCTGTTAATTTTTTATTGAATGTCAATAATTGTAGATTTTTACTTTATTGAGTGCTAGGTGTATTTCTTTTCTTTCTTTTAAAAACTTTACTGAATATACAAAAAGCTGCACATATTTGATGTATACAATTTGATGAGTTTGGACATTATGCATACACCCTTGACACCATCCTGCAATCACAGTAATACACATACCTGTTGCCCCCCCCAATTTTTTTTCTTTCAGCACTTCGACTATCAATGCCACTGACTTCTGGCCAGCAAAGTCTCTGTGGAAAAATCTGCTGATGGGGGTTCTCCTGCATTTAACAAGTTCTTTTTATCTTGCTGCTTTTAAGATTCTCTCTTCAGCTTTAACATTGGACATTTGAATTATAATGTACCTAGGTGTGGATGTCTGTATTTCCCACTCAGTTTTGCTGTGAACCTAAAACTGGTCTAAACTATAAAGTTGATTTAAAAAATAATCCAAGACCATCAACCAAATAAAGTTTGAACCATTTTAGGGAAATCATTTTTCTTACTTGATATTATGATGTAAAAAATTCTCAGTTCCTTATTCCATCCCTGTTGCAACCATTCACCTCCTTCTCTGTCCCAAATCTACTGTTAGAAGAAACATTTTCTTGCTTTTGTCTGTATCAACACACAAAAAGTACGGAATATTATCTTGCATTCATGCTGCCATCTGATGAAAGGGATCAGTCATTGATTTTTACCTGTTCCTCATCTGATCCTTTAGTGTAGGTTTCATTGAGGGTGTGGCAGTTTTTGTAAATAATACTTAATAGACGCTCTATAGGTGGAGGTGTAGTTGAATGTTCTGCAAAGCATGTTGAAGGACAGTGTGAATACTAATTGTGTAGTGCCGAGGTAGCTTAGTTGTAACCCAACTGCCTTTGCGTGCTAAATATGGTACAGTGAGGTTGAGGGAGTGTTTTGGTTTAGCTTAAATTCAATAGCTTATCCTAATTTCATACATGAACGTGATGGTGGATTTCTTTCGAGATAGAAGATCAGAGTTCTGTGTTGCCTCCTTTTTGTTTTCTATTAACAATAAAGACAGAGAAGTGGCCACGAGTGAAAGAGGAAAATACAGGTATACCTCATTTTATTGCATTTTGGTTTATTGAGCTTCACAGATATTCAGGTTTTTATATATCGAAGGTCAGACTCTTCAAAAAATGACAACTTTCTGAAGGCTCAGATGATGGTTCACATTTTTTTAAAGTAATAAACTATTTTTAGATTAAGGTACATACTTTTTGTTTTTACATAGATTGCTATTGCACACTTAACTGACTACAGTAGAGTGTAAACATAATTTATATGCACTGGGAAACCCCAAAATTTGTGTGACTCACTTTATTGTGATCTTTGCTTTGTTATGGTGGTCTAGAACTGAGCCGACAATATTTCTGAATACCTGTGAAGAGAAGGGAGTGTTTTAGCCAATAAATGAATTTGGAAATGCCTTTGTGCGGACAGCCAGCTCTCACGTCTGCTTCCAAGAAGGTGGTCTCTCATCCCCTCTATTCAGAATTAATCTGGTTAGGCTGTTGGAGAATTATTTGTGTGCATGAAAGGTTAGGTGAGTTTCTGAGTTTCTAAGATTCTGAAATAAGTTTGAGACCCTATTGAGATCACTATAGTTTGTGATATTATATGATCTTATTTATTCTATTGCTGAATTCTTATCAAAAAGTCCTGAAAATCTGTGAAAAGTAATAATTATCAGAGTCTTTAACTAGAATGACACGGGAAGATAACTTATATATTACACTGTAGAACTGTTAAAATTTTGTGTTGCTGATCACTGACTACTACACAAGACACTAAATGACAGGGACATAAACTAAATATTTTACTGGCTAATTTAATGAGGGTCCTAAACCTAATAGGTTTAACCTTTTTTATGCTTGAATTTACATTACTAATATACATTGCCTTTGTATTGTGTGTTCACCACCCCAAGTCAAGTCTTTTTCCATCACCATTTATCCCCTCATACCTTGTTCTTATCTCTGTAGTTCTGTCACTACAAGATTTTCAGTGAGTGACTTCTAAGTAGTGATGTTCCAATTTCTATTAGGTAGTGAATTATTAGGTTGCTTACTTCAGCATCAGTCTTTAAGGGGGTCTTGTGGTGGAAGAGGGGGTCAGGGGCCCTGAAACGGCCCATCTGCCATCAGAACAGGTCATAGTTAGACTACAGTGCTGTGGGCTGGTGGGGTTGCTGACTCTGCCCAAGCTACTTACTGCTTCCTGGAGTGACTGGGTCCCTGCCATGAAGGAGGTGGATTGGATACCAGGAGGTGCCAAATGGAGAACAGAGAAAGCTGGGTTTCTGGGGTAAATTTATGGAAAGTGCCTCAACAGCTTTGTAGATCACGGTTGTAGTTCAGAATAAAGAGTGACTAAAATTTAAGAAAACAGACAATTGTTATAGAGTCTGTTTTAAGATAACAGTAAAAAACTAAATGTGGAAATAAAAAGTATTAAGAAAACCATTGATTAAAAGTTGTATCTTTGGGTCTTAAATCCTAAGTTAGTTGAATAAATCATAAAGATAGTTTTAAAAGGACTGTTTTGTGCATTAGCTAGTAAGTACCACATTTTTGAAGTTAAATAAGTTCATCTTTTTAAAAACAGCAATGAAGACTGACATAAACCTTGGGTTCAGATTTGAACTAGGCTTTGTCTCATACGGTGGATGACTGAGAGCCACATTTTGAAAAACTGTTAATAAAAGTTTAGGAAATTTCTAGTAACTGTCACAAAGGCAGAACCTATCCCTTGAATTGCGTCTGAAGTACTGAGTAATGTTACATGTGTTTTAGTCACCCCTTTTAGGCCGAATCATGTAAGAAAGGTTTTTTTTTTAGGAGAAAATAGAAATTTTTGTTTATCATTTCCACATATTTATATATGAAATGTAGATGATTGTAGCTCAATTAATTGAGACTTTGCAAAAGCCATATATGTATTTAGAGAGCTTGTTCAACTTAATAAAATTTATTTTTCTCCTATTTCTACTTGCCAAAAATAAACCCCATCTCTATGACAACAAAACAAATCCTTATCAGGATTATCTAAAATCATATAAATTAACAAGATATATTCAAATTGCAAGTGAGGGTGTAGGGAACCATTCTGCTTGGCAATGGAGATGTAGCTCAGCCCTGCATCAGAAAACCAGCAGGAGCGAAGTGGCAGGAAGGAACCGGACCCTCAGACCTGTGGGAACCAGGCCCGGAAAATGCATCCAGACTATTTTGGCTGGCTCTTGCTAAAACTCCCTTGCCCTGGTCTGAAACAGTAGATGTTTATTGCCTATCTTCAAGGTAATTTCCAAAGCCTGTGTGAATTTTCCCAAGGATGGAGCGTAATTAGCTTGCTACATTTCCCTTCTGTATTTGTTATTTTCATTTCCTTGATTGTACTTAAAATGTAGACAACAACATTCTATATAGTGGATAATAAATCCTTCTTTGATGTAAGACCCAGGAGAAACAATAAAAGCCTATCCAGGCAAGGGTTGAGGTGCTCTCCCCTTGAGAGAGTGGCCAGGGTGCTCTCCCCTCGAAAGCAGCAGCTGTAGGACTCTCATCTCGAGAGAGCAGCTGTACCGTCCCTTTTTCTCCGAGGACTTCTGTAGTCTGTGTGCATTTGTTACCGTCTTCAGCCACAACATGCAGACTCTGTAGGACGGAGTCTGCAACTTGAGAGAAGAGAGATGAGGTGGGCCAAGAAAAGGGATGGAAAGAGAATTTATAATCACTGAGGAATGAGGACAAGATGCACAAAAAGATATCTTTAAATCACCTGGCAGTGACCGAGAATCACACAGTAGGAAGAAAAACCAGGAGCCACAGTATAATTGTGGAAAACTGAGAGGAGGGGAACCCTGAGCACAAAGCGGACAGGGGAGTGGATGTGGGAAGGCTGAGCTGGTACCTGTTGATGTGACAGGCTTGTTTGACAGCAGAGAGGGGAAGTCCCTGTAAAGAACACGTTGCTGGTGGTAGAGAGTACTGAGGTTTACAATTTATATCGAATCAAAATACCACGTGACATCCATAAACATCTGAACACATAAGCCAACATAAACAAACAAAAGGATAGCTCTATGGGTGAATGTAAAATTTAGAACGACAATAAAATGTTAAGACTGAAAGGGTGTATTTAAATGCAAATATGGACCCCATATGATGCCAGTACTATCACAGGAAAAGAAAAAGAGTGCTTTTATGAGTATTTTTGTGTCTACCATATATGACAGGAAGAGAAGAAACTTAAAATTTTGATTCTAGACCAGAGCTCAGTGGAGTAATTAACAGGATTCTCAAAACCTTCCAGTAGCCATTATTTTTGGTTCATTGACTAGAGAGAATTTTTTTTCCTACAACTGAAAATCTCTTTTATTTATTTAGATGCATCCATGAAATCACTTTTCTCCTGAAAGCCTTTTTCAGACTAGTGTGTAGAAGAGAGTTCTTTTAGATGGAGTACAGAATTTACTATTCTACATGTGCTTGCATGTCAATTTTAAAAAATGAGAAATCAATAGAATGTATGCATATTAAGTGTTAAAAAAAAAAAAGAGAACTTTTATCTCCTGTTGATTTTCAGTGATGAGTAACAGAGCTGTGGATGAAATGGTGGATTCTAGGGCTTGGGTCTGGTTATCTGTAACTTGCTAACGAGTGAACGCTCTCAGCTCTGTGAACTTCAGCATTCCCCCTGGAAGGCGGTTATGGAGCTGACAGAAATCATCCGGTGTTATACTTTCATAATGCCTTCAGAAAGTCAGCATTTTTGGGGTGTGTGTCGAACATAAAATTTAACTCATTCTAAATATTGCAAATGTGAATTGTGCTCAAAGTTGGTTGAAGCCCTACAAATTTGTGAAGGAGACCGAAGACTGTCCTCACTTAGATCTCTCTGGCCTCCTGGGAGCCTTCGGAGAGCAACTCAAAAGCAGGTCCTTGTTTTCAGAATGACAACATGCACACAAAAGCTTGTTTAAGTCCCCTCTGTTATATGCAGTCCAAATATGTTAAATCTACCCACTGAAAAAAAAAGGACTTCCCATTTTAGACCCAATACTTTTGACAAATTGGCTGGGCCTTGTTATTCAGGGAAATGATAGATTTATCTACGATCCGAAAGGAAATCTTTCCTTTCATTTTTCAATGTGCGGTCCAAATGTGTTTAGTGTATGCATTATGCATTTATTTTATCACTGTGCCAATGGGTATGCCTTGTATCAAAGATGGGTGTGTCAGCAACAGATGTCCAAATTAAAGTTTTGCTCTGTGGCAAGTAAAGTCATTTGTGAGTGTCAAAATAAATGCAACATTTTGACTGATATTTCCCAACTGGAATCTAACCTGAAGAACTTCCACGCAAGACAAAAAGGAACTTGACATCTTTTTTGGAAAGTATCACAGGAAGGAATTGCCTGATATGCATACAGGATGGCCTTATTCAGCCTGTCTAAGTACCGGAGCCATGTGATCGGAAGGGCACCTGGTGAGTGACAGTCTGAACTCGGGGGGAAATATGTGAAAGGACAAGGGCAGGGCACTAAAGATAGATTTTTGTAAGTATTGGAATCATTTTTGATGGACTGGTCACTGTTTTCGTTGTACCCGACTGAATGTTTCCCTTCGCTAGTGGGGACTGTAGACAAGGATTAATAACCTCAAAACAAGTTGTTTCTATATTAGTATCAGTACAGTTAGTGCTCTATTGCTCATCTGTGGAGTGTCCACTTGGGTATTACTTGTGACTATTTTCACTTCTGGATATAACTGATCCCAAAGGTTAATATGCCCCAGCCACCCTCATCTGCTCAGAATATGCAGTATACTTTATTGGGTCCACTATTTTCTACCAGTATTTATCCACGTGTTCCCTTCCAGACTAGGCAAGTTGAAGACTATGCAATGCGAATGCTTTTTTACTGAAATCAGCAATACTTTTATTTAGAACTGTTGGACCGTTGACTTCTTCAGCAAATTCTTTCACTTTAAGTCACTTATGGTGGCCACTCTCTGAGTAGATTTGGGCTCATGTACTTGAAGAAAAATTCTTAGAAACCTAACTGAGCTTTGCTTCCGTCCTGGCACTCACAGGAGGAACCCGGAGCATGACAGAATTTGGACAGAACGAGAGTATGTAGGTGGTAAGATTCAAGGCCTAATTCTAGTTCTCCAGCAAAGAAGTCCCATTTCTTTCTCTTTCTTTCTTTTTTTAACTTATTCACGTCAGAGCAAGAAAGGGGGAGAGAGAGAGAGCGAGAGAGCATTGATTTATTGTTCCACTTATTTATGTATTCATCGGTTGATTCTCAGATGCGCCCTGACTGGGCTCACAACCTTGGCATGTTGGGACGATGCTCCAACCAACTGAGCTCCTGGGCCAGGGCTTAGTCCCATTTCTTTGATTCACTGGTCGTGGCTGATGCTTTTATAAGAAAACCATAATGAATATAAATTTACGGGAGGAAAAAAATACTGCTTTCTAAACACAATATAGACGTGATGTGGTGATTCTTTTTTGATTGAGACTAGACATCAGAAACACACAGACAGGAATTGTTGTGAAGCAACTATTAAATGATAATCTATAATGGTGCTGTTTGAAGTTCAGGGTTCATGCTGATGACATAATTCCAGTGATTATTGTGAACTGTAATTGTGTAAGTATGTGTGCATATGTGTGCACACTTATTTCTTAATTCATTTAGTAGAACGGGAGTCAAGAGAATGCATCCAGAAGATGTTGGAGAGGGACCACATTGTAAATATTGTTGATATCTAAATGTAGGAGATCTGATAACTGGAATAAGTTAAGTCCTAGAAATTCTGGGTAAAGGCTCTATTTGAACCTAGAATTTCAAGTGTATCGCATCCAGTTGGTGTTAGGTAATCTGGGTTGTATCCTCAGATCCACTTTTTTTAATGATTAGCATTACATCTCCTCTGGTGGCCAGTGTCTGAATAGTGTCCTTGACACTTATCAGTTTCTGCATGTTTTGTCTTTCAGAGAGTGTGCACTGCCTACGTGGCTCTCAGTCACCCACCCCAAGTTTTTGCTTCTTCCTTTGAATTGTAGAGTTATTTCAAATCTCTTAACACTTCCTGTTGGGATTCACTGTATAATCATACCAACAAGAAGGACTTTCTCCACTAGATATTTGGCAAAATGTTTTGAGGTTAGGTAAATATAGAGGTAGTAAAGTATATTCTTTACTTATAATCATCACGATTTTAAAATGGGAAGTTTTTGCCTTGTGAATATAATTCATTCAGTATCAGTGATTAGTAGCTCAGTGCTGCTGGCTGATTGCTGCTTGGTAATGTGTATGGTTAAACTTCATTCCCCGGGGGCAGTTGCACCCCTCATTCAACTCGCCGTCTCCTTGTGTTTGCTGGTCATAATGAGAGACCAGAGAGAAAGTGCAGAGGCCTCAATGCAAACTGTAATTACAAATAGAAAAACAAAAATGTAATACAGCGAAGAGCAGACTGGATAAAGACAATCTGGAGTCTTGCATTTGATTTCTAGTTTTGTCTTTAGATTTGGCCAGGTCAAGTCACTTAACCTCTATAATTTTTATTTTTCCTGATGTACAGTGGAAGGGGTTGAATTTGTTTAACTTCTAAAATTCCTTCTGGTTCTCATATTCTATCATTCTACATTATTAAATACTAAATTGTTATTTAATTGGCTTTTTGCCATCCTGCCAATTATTTAAATACCTGGATATCTTATGCAAGTAAATTTATAGGCCAGTATATTAGATGGTTGCTTACTTAACACTTTTAGTACTGCTCACGAGTTTTCTTGTGTTTCGAGCGCCATCTGTTAAGGACCGCATCACGAGATAATTTAATTAATGAGCAGTTTACCCAAAAACCTTCGGTCCCTGGCGTATGTCTTAGAGATTTCTATGCGGTACGAAAGGTGTTAAGCAGTCATCTATGGAATATTTCAGGATTTTGTTTTGGGACTTGTGTAGTTAGGACTTTCCAGAGAAACAGAATCCAGAAGAGATATTTGTATCAATATTTATCTATCATCTATCTACCAGCAAACTCTTTATTATACATTGTAAGGAGTTGGCTCAGAGGATTAATCCTGTGAGGCTGAGTAATCCAGACACAGAGGAGCTGATGAGATAGTTCCAGTCAAGTCCGAAGACCCGAGAATCGGGGCAGTTGACAGTAAAAGTTCTAGTCAGAGTCTGAGTTCAAAGGCAAAAGGAGACCAATGTCCCAGCTCAAAGACAATCAGACAGAGATGTTTTCTTACTCAGCCTTGCTTTTTATTCAAGCCTTGAATGGATTGGAAGCAGCCAACCTGCATTGGGAGGGTGATCTTCTTTCCTTAGTCTACTGATTCAAATGTTAATCTCATCCAGAAACATCCTCATAGACACACCCAGAAATAACATTTAACTAAGTATGTGGACATCTCATGGTCCAGTCAAGTTGACACATAAAATCAACTAGTACAGAACTAGAACTTTCAATTATATTGGAAAATATTTAAAATTATTTACTTTACAAGATGATTACAACTGGTATTTTTTTCCCCTCTGAACTGTTAGAAATCATAACACTGAAAAATAGACTGAAGTAAACATTGGGGTGCTTTCAGAGTAGAAACAGTATGGCTCAGGAGAAAAGCAGCTGATACCACGAATATTTATAAAAATTGGAAATGGATATGGGTGAGATAAAAATATCTGGTAAAAAATAAATGTCAAGTAAAAAAATATGTGAAGATTAAAATAACTCTTCTGAAGTAAAGGCTTTTAGAATATTATGACCCTGCAAGGCGGAGCTGGGGACACTTGAGGAGTGGGACTCTGGTCTCTTAAGTCACGCTGGTTCAGACAGGAAAGCATTGTCTTTTGCTGTTATCTTCTTGGACTCAGGCAGAAAAATGTATAGTCATCTATTGTCACAGCTTGACATTGTGGTGAGAATCCAGGGAGGGAAGTCAAACAGCCTAATGCAAGGTCTGATGTTTCCACTCAACAATTTGCACTCAAATATTTCTTCAATCTCTTGGTAGCTCAAATCCTCATCTATAAAATGCCAGTACATTAAAAACTGCCCACCTGACAAGCCATACACATATAAGGTTTTAGTGTTCTTTATTTTCTTTATTATGGACTTTTGTCTGTTGGTTTACCTTAAACTTTTTATAGTGAGAACAAGAATCGGTAGAGTGATATTATTTGCATTTTATTTGTGTTTATTCTATGTTGGCATGATAATTTAATTACAAACATAATAGGATTTAAAATAAATTTAATTTTGCTTCATTTAAAGCTGGATAAAAGGAAAGAAAATACGGCTGTTGTCATATACTTTCCTCCGGAGATCTGCAATTAACAAAAAAGTGGCTATGTTTGAGCTACATCCGAAGAATCTCTTTATAACTTTTAGAAACTTAAACCTTAATGCTGAAAGGTCTTTCAGTTCAAGTTTAGGAAGAAATATGTTAATCAGACATTTTAGAGCAAAGAGAGAAAAGGAGCAGTGAGCACATGCAGCGCAGTGAAGGAGCTGATACAGAATGCCCGCTGCTGGTCCATCTTCCCCACTTGGAAGTCGGGCTTAGTCACGTGACTTTCTTTGTCCAACGAAATTCAGTTGAGTGACTAGTGCCCGTTTACGAGCCCATGCTTCCAGATGCCTCATATGTCTCTGTCTTTTCTCAGCACCTCTGTCCTCACTGTGAACAGGACACTCCCAGGCCAGCCCTGAGATTGCTGTGGAGTGGAGCAGATTCTCACCAGAAGTGCACCTTTAATCTGCAGCTCTCCTGCTGAGCTCAGATACATGGGCAGAAAGGACCTTCAAAGCCACTGAGCTCTGAGGCAGTTCCTTAGGCAGTGAGCTCGCTGCTAGGAGGGTGTGAGTTCCTTCAGAACAAGGAACACATTTTGCTCACATTAGATGTCAGGGGCCCAGGTGCTCCAATAGCATGGTTTGTGAAAAATGTAATTACTACAGAAAATTAAAAGAATGATACAACACATCTAGAATGAACAAACATTGTTTTTATTTTTTTCCAATTTTATTATTAAATAATGCCCTTTTGTTTTTCTTTCCCAAGTAAACTACTGCCATGAATTTAAAAATGTATCTTTGTGACTCATGTTTTTATACTTTTGCTCTTTTTTATGCCTCTGTGAATAGTATAGTTTTTTTAAAAATTCACTCATGTTATTGATTATGTAGTATTCATTTGTATAACTAACTTATCTGTTTCCCCTTTGATGAATATTTAGGGTGTTTGCAGAATTTTGTAGAAACAAACAAGCAGCAGTGAGTATTCTCTACTTCTCAGGAAAGGACTGGGACGCTCGTGTGGCAGGTGCTGTAGTGTACGTACCTGGCTAGAATTGCTGGGCGGTAGGGTAGGTCCAAGGCCAACTCTGTTAGGCAGTGCAAGAGTACTCTCCAACGTGATTTTACACTCCTACCCAAATATAGAAGATATTTGATGACCCCGCATCCTTCCCAACTATTTATAGGCTTTATAATTTTTGCTAATGTATTGAGGGTGAAATAATGATATATTTTATTTCATATTATTTTTGATTATTAGTGAGGTCAAGCAACCCTCCAGATGAATATTTTCCAGATATATTTGGGCTCTTCCATTAGTTTGCTTATATCTCATTTGGGTCATGTGCCCTTTTTTTTTTTTTTTTTTTTTTTTTTTTTTTTTTTTTTTTTTTTTTTTTGCTTTCTTGGAATTCTTTATGTGCTCTGGATGCTCTTTGTTTGCTACCTGTATGGCAAAGGTTTTCTCCTTGTTAATGTCTTCTCTTTTAATTTTGTGATCTTGTCTGTGGTAGGCAGCCTCTGGCATACCCCCAATGATCCCGACCTCCTGGTATTCCCAACCTCGTCTAGTCTCTTCCCCTTGAGTATGGGCTGGAGTTATCGGTTCACTTAACACGAACAGACTGCGGGAAAAGGGAAGGTATATCTGTTCAAGAGCAGGTTCTAAAACAACTCTGATTTCCATCTTAGGTTCGCTTCCTCTATCTCGTGCATGCATATTTCACTTGTTCTGATGGAAATCATGTCATGAGTAGTCCCACGCAGGGACCCATGTGGTGAGGAACGGAAGCCTTTTGTCAAACATCCATGTGAATGAATGTGGAAGCACATTGTCCAGTTCCAGTTGAGTCTTCAGAGACCTCACCCTGGCTAGCACCTTGACTGTAAACTCATGAGAAATCCTGAGCCAGCCCACGGCACTCAGCCATCTGAGCTTCCTGATCTCAAGAAACTGTGTGACACAGTAAATGTTTGTGGCTTAATCTGCCCAGTTTTGGTGATTTGTTAAGCAGCAATGGATGCCTAATACAATATTTTTTTCTTGTAGGAATTTTAAATTTTGGTGTATTTACTTTAATACTAACTTATGTCAGATAAATAAATATTAGCCTTAAATTATTTAGGCTAAAGATATTTGTGTTTTCTTTGAAAGTTTTTCTCATGGATTTTTTTTGTTATGTTGCACTTTCAAATTGATTATGGAATAACAGGGTTTTATATTTTTGTCAGATAGTCTTGCTGAATTGTCAACAACAATGTTGACTTTCTAAATATTTTAATAACTTCTTGATAGATTCTCTTGGGGTTTCTATGTAAACAAAAGTAATCAGTACATAATGACTACTTCAGATCCATTCTGATATATTTTAAAAATCAGCTCTACTAAGATATGATTTATATCATGAATTAATCATTTTTAAAGTTTTGATGAGTTTTCACATATGGGTACAGTATGTGATCATTACTATCATCATCATATAGGACATTTACATAACCTCAAAAGGCTTTTTATCCCTTTTGCAGTTAATTGCCTCTCCCTGCCCTGGGCTCCTGGCAACCACTGATCTAATTTTTAACACTATAGATGTAACTTCTACCCTTTCATATAACTGAATATACAGTATGTGGTCTTGTGTGTCTGACTTATGTCACTTAGCGCAGTGTTTTGAGATTCTCATGTTATTGAGTTTATTAGTACATGGTTTCTTTTTATTGTTGATTAATATTCCATTTTATGGGCATAGTACAATCCGTTTGTCCATAGGAGATTGACGTTTGAATTGTTTCCACTGGTGGTTTGTATGGATAAATCATCCGTGATGATTCCAATTCAGGTCCTTACATGGACACGTATTTTCCTGTCTCTCGAGTGAATGCTGAGGGGCAGAATTTCTGGGTCAAAGGGTGAGTGCGTGTTTACCTGTGTAAGATGCTGCCAAACTGTTTTCCAAACTGGCGGTGTGTTTTGCGTCTCCACCAGTACTTTGCCGTCCAGGTGTTCCACATCCGTGCCAGAATCTGGTGTTGTCAGTTGTTTGAATTTTATCCATTCTAATGGGTGTACATGGTATCTCATTGTGGTTTTATTTGCATTTCCCTAATGACTAATGATGTTGAGTATCTTTTCATGGCTTATTTGCCATGTGTATATTTCCTCTGGTACATTGCCTATTCAAATCTATTGCTCGTTAAAAATTGTGTTGTTTGTATTCATAACATTAAGTTGAAAGAGGTATTTATATTTTAGATTTATAAGTCTTGTCAAATATATGCCTTGCAAATATTTTCTCCCAGCCTGCAGCTTGCTTTTTCATTTTCTTAACAGTGTCTAAATAGTGCCCATAAAAGAGCAAGACATTTAATTTTGGTATATTTTAATTTATCAATCTTACCTAATTTGTGCTTTTTGTGTCTTATGTAAGAAATCTTTGACTCTCCAAAAGTTACTGAGATTTCCCTTATGTCTTCTGGAAGTTTCATAATTTCAGTTACACTTAAGTTATTTCCATTTCAAGTTAATTTTTGTAAATGGTGGGTACTAAGGATCAAAGTGTGTTTTTTTGCATATAGTTACTTGTGCCAGTACCATTTCTTGAAAGACTCAGTTCTTCTTTGAATTGCCTTGGTATTTGTCAAAAATAAATTGACCATAGAGGTGTGGGTCTATTTCAGGACTCCTTATTCTGCTCCATTGATATGAGACCAAATATATATTTTTAAACTGTCAAAATATAAGAAGAAAATTATAGAGGCCTCTTTAAGTTTTTACTTTCATACTTATGAAAACTTTTTGATCTTTCTGGAAATCATAGTCATCTATAATGTGATGTGAGATTCTAAAACTTTATTTATTTTTAATGTGTATGAAATTTCTACTTTCCACTTTTCGACTGCTATGAACTCTGATTTCAAATGTCACTCTAACCAAACATGGATATTTATGTCTGTATCTGTCACACATCATATGCTTACACACTAAGTAGGTGTATTTCTGCGTCTAGGTTATCAGTTTTGTTCTGTTGCTTTAGTTTTCTGTTTCTGCTCCAATATCAGCTGGTTTCATTTCCAACACTGTAGTTTTGATTTATGTAGAGCAAACCTTTAAATATTCCTTTATTAAAAAAAAACTTTTGGCTATCACTTCACATTCACTCTTCCAAATGATCTTTCTACATCTTGAAAAAATCTATTGCTCCGTGATTTGGTTCCTCAGTAGAGAATTGCTAACACTTTCCTATTGAGAAGGGCATGATTGAATTTTCTCGACTTACGTGCATTGACAGAAAGCGACGCCATAGGCTATAGTGGAGTCAGGCAGAAGAGGTTGGGCGTGCCTTCTCCATGTAAACAAATCTGTCTACAGATGTGGTTCTGAAATAATGAAGTTAATAATAAGACACTGCCACATGGTGTCCTATGGCCCCTAGGCATCCAAGAAACTGTAACTCAAAGTGTGTTTTTCAAAGCAAAGGGCAGAAGGGTTTAATAAAGACCAGAACTCCAGAACAGCTTGGCTTCCCACCTCTCCTACCCATGATTCAGAAATACAGTGTAAGGTATTTGAAACTAGGAGACATTTCACATCTAATCAGCATTTCCTCATCATTTTTGAATGTAGGAGTGTTGGTGTCTGTAGATGCAAATGGATTTTTATTCGTCCTTTTTCATCATTCCGCAGTGATAGGCCTGAAGACCAGTAGGATTCCTGAGGGGTCGGTTCCCTGAACCTCACAGGCTGCGCTGCCTCTGAGGACAAGGCTCCCTCTGGCTAGAGGCTGCAGGCTGTTAAATCTGGAGGCACATCTTTCGTCAGGCGGGATGTCCACCATGGGGCGTCTGCTGGGGCCGTCACCTTCAGAGAAGGAGACAGCGGTGCCGCTCCGGCTGGCTCCAGGTGGCTCTAGTGGCCCTGCGGCCTCGTGCCATGAGGCTGGGGCTTTGTGGGGAAGGACCACACGGGGGCTTGAGGGCCATGGGTGTAGGGACGGGGGCTGCAAAGGTCACAAACTCCACATAAAGTCTAAGTCCAGGAGAGGATTATCTTTTTTTCTGCTCAGTATAGCATTCATACTTGTTTGTTCAATTAATATTATCTGCATGAGCATGTTTTAAATATCAGAATAATATCCTATTTTGTATGCATACTATAATATAGGAGTGGACAAAATTAAGTTTTCAGTTGTTCGAATGGGAAAAGACTTGCCAGTTCTGATTACCGCAGTAGCTTTATTCACTCAAAAGAAGGTCACGGTGGCACGGTAAACCTACTTTTGCCCTCCTCTGTACATTTAGCAAATGCATCATTTTCCTATTTAACTATTTCTAATATTTTGCTCCTTTCAAAATCTGAAGAGTACATTCAAACATGTTAATAAATTGCTTACCAAAAGTGTTTTACAATTTTAAGTCCCACTATAGGGATTTTAATATAACTCTCAGTAGCACCAGATTTTAGTTGAATATTTTAATTTAACAAATGGAAATTCTTTGTTTTCCTTTGATTCTTCATTTTTATTACTAGGACGTTCAAATACATTCATATGTGTTTATCACTTGTATTTCTTCTTTGGTGCAGCACACGACAGAAGGGGTATTATTTAATCCAGACCTGGAAGGAGGGTAGAGCGTCTGCGAGAGAAACAAGGGGGAGAGGATATTCCTGGCAGCGAGTTAGGCCCTTTCAAAGTTCACGAAGATGTGTAAAATATCGGAAGGAAGTGTTGTTAGTGAATGAAAAAATGTAGGTATTATTCTGCTCTTTGTGTTTTTCTTATTGATCTGTAGGAATTCTTTCTATCACAACTATACTAATACTTTTAATCTTAGCTGCTGCACAGTTTTTCCATTCTTTTATTTTGTTTTTAATGTTTCACTAATGGTTCTGGGTCATGACTGGGGGAACGTGATGGAGAGCAGACCAGAGGTCGTGTATTGGGTGAGTGACCCTTTATCCCCTTTCTCTATGTCAGTCCCGCAAATTGGGTAGAATCTTGAGGGCAAGAGTGTGATTAATTGTCACGAAGTAAAGTTTCATATTATCCATTTACGTGCTAACTATTATACTTTACTCAGAAATTCTGTAAGTGTGAGAATATGATTGAGTGGCCAGCCAGAAGGCCCAGGTGAACCTGGCGAGTCCAGGAGGAATGGGAGGGGCCATGTGGAGCAGCAGGGTTTATAGAATCCCGGGAATCGTTCCTATTTCACAGACATTAAACAGAAAAGTATTAGCACGGATTGCAGAGAAAATCATGCCCCCCTCCAAAAAAAAAAAAAAACCTTCTTAATAAAAATAACAGATTTACTGATAACATTCTTTATACTAATGTTAACTTTCTTGACTTCTGAGTGAAATATAAAAAAACCCTAATATTAGGAAGTTGGAACAATATTTGGAGAGAAGTGTTAGGGGCAGGAGAGCAGAGAACACCATGTCTGGTAACATTCATGGCTACATCGACAAGCAAATTTAAATGAAATAAATAAAAATAGAAAGAAGCATGTCCTACTACCCTTATACAGACACATAGTTTCAAACCACCTCTATTTGAAAAAAAAAAATTACTGAAGTCAGGCTTAATAGAGGGTGATATTGCCAAAAATGTGCTTTATAGCTCCAGTGGTTTAGACTTATGAGTACACAGAAAAAGGGTTTTGAATATGTTCTTGAGTTAGAGAATTATCTTTACCCTTTGTGCATTCTTATTATCAGAAAATGTCAATTTAGGGCCTAAGCTGTGCTGTTTTTGTGGGGCCCAGAGGACACCAGCAGTTTGCCTAGAAGAGTAAGTTGTTATTTTGCTTGGTGGTTTCCTACCTCAGAATATCAAGGACACCGCTATGTGGCACGTAGGCTTCGAGTTTGCGCACTTCAAGGAAATTTTTGAGTTTACTGTCTTCTTGTCTTGGTTGAATTCTGTGGGTGGTCCTTCGAAGGTGCTGAGTGGGCAGTCTGAGCTCTTGGAACTTGAATGTGCTCTCGTGTCTATCATGAAGCTCTTCTCTTTGTGGAAACAACTGCTTTGCAGCTCTTGCTTCCAAAATGACTACTATGTAACACTCGATGATGATACATCGAGGGCAGTGTGGCAGAGCAAATTATACTTAAAAGTTCTAGTATGTTGAGAGGAATTTAAGGGTATTCATGCAAATTTTCTCTGGAAATGCAAAAAATCTTTAATTCGTGTGAGCTAGAGCTTTTTTATTTCTGAAAGAAAGCATGCAGGAAAGGATTTGACTTATATGAGGAATAAAATTATACAAATTATCTGAGCTGTCACAAGATATATTACTATCTTGGAAGGACTTTCTTATTATTGGTGTGATTAGCTAGTAGATAATGTAACACAGACAGCTTAATGACCTATTGGGAGGTGTAAGACATCCAAAAAAAAGAAAAAAACAGATCTGGGTGAAGAAAGGTTATGGCCAGCAAATGAAAAAATAAATGAAAAACTAAACAGGGTTTTCTTATGGTTTGGATAATAGTAAGAAAAATGAGACACAAATCTAGATTTTTAAGATAATATTATAATAGTGATTACTTATACTTTGTGGGTGGTTTCTATTGCTTAAACATCAATCAAATGTTGCTTTGATTTTGACAATAGAAACTGAGCTTTAGACAATAGTTTTAAAATAAATATTTGCCTTTGTTATTTTTTAGTTACTTTTAATATGATGTAGTGAAAACAAATTGCGTGAACTTTCATATGATATAGTGAAAATAAATTCTGTGAATGATGTTATAAAAATCTCCTTGCATTCCTTGGAAGAAAACTGCTTTATGAAGATTGGGGTATAGAAGCTGTTATCTGGATATTTATTTAGTTATAATTGAAAATTTATTGGACTCATGATTGATGCATAGTCTCACATTAGTACTTTTTTTGAGGAAAAGTTTGAAAAAATATTTACTTCGTTTTGAGTTATGTGAACGTGGAAAGATAATACATTTTATATTTTAAAACAAACACATATTTTTCTTTTACTCTTTTGTACACTGTAAGAAAAAGAACACAGCTTTAGCATTTAGAGTTTCCTGGGGCTGGGGTGTCTACCTGAGGCATTTCTCTCTCCTGGAATTTCTTGCTGCTCCTCTATTTGGGACAGAGGCATTGCGTGCTTCAGAGAAAAGGAAACACCAGATAAGGACAAGCCGTCCACGGTCAGCTTTTAGCTCTGAAATAGGTTTCTGAGGCCAATTCTAGTGAAAAAAAAAAACATTGAGGAACCCAATTAGTTCACTTGAAGAGGCCAAAATGTGTTGGGAGGAAAGACATCGAAGCTGGAGAGCTAGATTTGGAGTATTAGGGCCCCATGTGAGGAAGACACAAATGATAAAAGGATGGTGTTCTTCTACTCAGCAATGAGGAAAGCCCTTCCCGAACTGGAGGAAAGGATTCTGGAGAGGGCAGGAGAGCAGGAGAGATGGAGCGTGAGGGCAGGGCCTGACCCCTGGCCGACCCTCGCCCCGGCAGTCCACCTGCCGCTCTTGGTGCTGCAACCGAAGGGCTGGACAGGGATCAACAAACACTGCCTTGAATCCCAAAGGAGAGGGAGTTGTCACCACTTCTTGCATGGGACTCTGGGAAGAGGAAGTCTCTAGAGGGCCTCACACCAACATGGAGAAGCCATAGTAGAATAGGAATGGCCAAAAATGGCAAATAGGAGATCCAGAATTTCATACATGCCCCAGTGGAAGGCAAAGAATGTTGAGTTTGGAGACAGGAGCAGGCCTGGGATCAAGTTCAGAGAGCACAGAGCATGGTGGCCATCACAACTGGAGCCCTTGATAAGGGTGACATCGTCAGATGTCGGCACTCATCCTAAGGAAATGGGTGACCTTGTAATATCAGGGGGAAAACACAGGGATCAGGAGTCAGCACCCCAACACCAAGCAGAGAGGCACAGTAGAGTTGAGGCCAATGCAGATCTAGAAATGAGAATCCATCCGTTTCCTTCTAGGATGCTAGGTAGTGTTGTGTTTGTACCTGGATACCACTGCCAGGAAGAGGAAAAGGGAGGACAGAACCCATCACAGGGAAGCAGAACACGGACGGGGAGGGATTGAAGTTTGGACTGGCCGAGTTGGCCTCCTGAGTTAACTGGCACACCCCACAGAAAGCGAAGGAACAGCCTTGTGGAGTAGAATGACTGGGATCTTGGTTCGGGAGCCAGCTTGACCAGGCTTGGGTCCCAGGCCTGCCCCTTACCAGCTGTGTGACTTTGCATGAGACTGTCTGTGCCTCAGTTTTCTCCCTGACCATGAGGACTGAACCCATTGTTGTTGTGAAGGGCTCAGAGCAGTGCCCGCTGCGTGGGTAGCACTCAGTATTGGGTTTCCTCACAGATGCACGGGAAAGCTCTTTGTACAGTGGAGGTGGAAGGTTTCTGTCCAGACAGATTTTCTGAACCAAAATTTGACTATTGATAAAGTTTGGCTCCCCCAGTTCTCAGTTTGCCAAGGGCTGAGCCCTCTTTCCAGAGGTTGCCTCTCTGCCTGTGAATAGGAAACGTGACACAGGTCATTGTGAGCGCAGGGGACCACATTTCTGGTTGATCTTTTCTTTCCGACTTACGCTTCTGTGGACCAACAAAATCTAGACCCTGAATTAGAAACCCGAGAGCAATCGAGTGCTCTAGAATTTTTACCGTTAACTCCCTTTAGAAGATGCATATTAATCCTGTGTTTGGTAGTGTGCTTCTATGTCACTCATGCCCAGCGACAGTCAGTGCTGTTGCTTCTTGTCTGACACTTGTGTTTTGGCAAAATGAAAAGACACAGCGGGAGATTGTTCAGTTCAGTCAACATCACTGAGCAGCTGCAAGTGTGCCAGGCGCTGTGACAAACTCTGATGTGGGTTGTGCATCCATCAGATGAGAGGGCGATGGCTCTGGCCCAGAGGCTCACCTGCTGGAGCACCGCTCTGCGCAGTGGCACACATTCGTGACATGGTGTCGTGGCAGGGTGGGCTGCGGTGTGCCTGTGTGTCGCTTGGTGGAAGTGTACGGCTCTCTCCAGTTTGTCTTGTTGTGTATACTATGATTCTTCATCGTCCCCATTTTGTTTTTGTTTTTGGTTTTGATTCAGATTTTCCAAAGTTTCTAAATTATCTAAAGTTCCTAAATTGTCCTAGAATTGGACTGATAGGAATGACCATAGAGAAGCTCCATGCTTAGCCATAGACTTGAAGATCCCACTCTCATCCCTGTTCTATTTCCCACCATTTCACCCAATTCCTGAGAATCTGCCAAGATACTGATGAAATCCTTAATGGTCTTTAACAGAGAAGAAGCTTTGGATACTATGCCATCCCTTCATAAAATGTCCCACATATTTTCTTTTCCTTTAGTTGACTCTTCTTTTAAAAGAGATGGATGAGGGACCTAATTTCCAAAACCTTCACTCTGCAAAGATGAACGTGTGGCTATCCCCGATGCTTTGCCAGGGCCCATCCTCTGAGACCCCAGAAGGGCCCTCATGTCACCTGTGCCCTGCCTGAGCTCCCCTCTGCTGTTGCTGAGGACATGTGACACATTAAATGCGTTCACATTGACTTCCGACCAAGGGGACCCTCTTCTTTCACTGCCACTGGGCTTTGTCTAAAGTCCTTTCAGGCCTGTGGCTACACTGGATCGTTCTGTTTTTTTTCCAGATGCTGTCAAAACAGTGGACTTCTGCTGACTGTGAAGGGCAACCTAGGAAAACCTCTGGTAATGTTGCAGGTTGGTCGGTCCCAATCCTCAGAGGGGCTCTTGCCTCCCTCCTTCCCTCCCAGATATACTAAGATACTATGATCCTGTTTTTAAGTAGACACACCTACTCCCATGATGCAGCAAAAATAAGGAGCCGCTTCATTCAGTTTTTTCTTTAACAATTTCAATCAATCTGTGTCTTATAATGGTAAAAAAGAAAAAAAAAATTCTATAACTTTTTTCTCTTGTCATAGCACTTAAGAGGATTTTTAGGGTGATTACCCTAAGGGAAAATGATTTTAAAATCTGTTTTGGTAACTGTGAGGGCCCAAATGAGAGAAGGAAAAATCAACTTCTGCATTTTTGTTTTGGTGGGAAGTGGGGGGTCTATTCATAAGCATGTCCACACACCTGTACTGTTAATGGAGACAGTGGTGGGGTGCTCTGCCCATGTCTGGTGTCACAGTGCGTCTGAACAGGTTGAATCTGCAAGTTATGGGGATGGGGTCACGATCAATTCCAGGGTCAGATGGATGAAGGTCCTCCATCTAACTGGGGATGCTGGAGGTGGGAGTACATTTAGATTTCCCTGCCCACAGCTTTTTATTTCAGTTACGTACTGCGTCATGTAACACTGCACGCCCGTAAAATTAGGGAGACTAGAAGGTCTGTGAAGATTTAGGCTTAAGATGCTGTAACTCCATGATTCTTTAACCTTTGAATGAAGTAGAGAAGTAAAAGAACTGGGATGCAAGTCGCACTATTATCACTTCACACTTGTAGAAGGTGAGAGCTCCACCTGATTTTCATATCCGGTATCTCCTCTTTGGCCCACAGCATGCTGCTGTCTAAATGACCTTGAACTCACGGGTTTTAGACCCTGTTGATAAAACTGTGCATCTGTGGAGTGTTCACAGCTCTTCTTGTCAACACACCCAAAACCTCATAAATCTCAAGGTGAAGAAGCCTTCCCAGGGCCAAGTTAAGTGCCTTTGAACACATTGCCAGTTCTACGCTTTTTGGAAGTCCCAAAGCCTTTTTGAAAAAGTGTAGAAAAGAATTTTTTTTAAAAATTCTTGTGCATAGTCTAGTAAGACACATAATTTACTTCATGCCATTAAAATATATTATTGAGCTTCTGAATTTTAACATTTTATATTAATTTACTAAATGACTGAAAGCTATATTCACTCTCTATTGTTTTTCAAACTTTTAGTGTTCTTATTTGATCTTATTTTTTTTAACTCCTGGGTTCCTAACTAAATGTACTCAACTGTCAGTTCAGAGACAAGGCAGTTTTTAGAAATGAGCAGATTAATAAAGATCACGACCTTCATTAGCACTCACAATGAAAGGCCTGTGGCGTTCTTCCGTTGGTTCACAGGGGCCTATTTTACATTGACCAGAATTACAAACACTGATTTTTTACTATAAAAATCCAGGTCAGGAGACTTTTGCTGGGCTTGTTACGTGACACCTTGAACAGCGGGGACACGCACTGGCTGCAGCGGCAGCTTTCGAGGGGAAGTGCCCGTTTCTGTGGCACGGCCCGTCACTTCATTCCTGTCCTCCTGGACTGTCAGGTTGCTCCTCACGTCATTTTCTCTTGCGCTCTCTCGTAATGAATACCACATGACAGATATCAGCCCCGCCCTCTGGGTTCCGTGTTTCAGTGCAGCTGAGATGACTGGTCGATTTTCTTGTTTGTCTGCCTTCCTTCTAGTCACCTTTAGATTTTCCTTTTTTACTGCCTTACACATAGGAGAGACGCACCAGTGGGCCCCAACAGTGCTGCCCGTGGACCTGTGTTGGCTGGTGAGCTCTGTGGCGAGTGGTGTTCACCTCCCTCTCTGCTGATTCAGTGCCGGGGAGGCGATTTGAGCAAGAGCCAGGACATGTGGCAGCCCTTAAGTTTCTTCCACATTTTATGAGCTCAGAATCTAACCCTTCTATCACTGGCCTTGACATCATAGAATTTACACTACCACTCTGCCCTTGAAGCTTGGAAATTGCCTATTATCCAGGTCATTGGAGGAGTTTGCTTATTGATTCTGAAGCTGCTATTTGGGAACAATTCACAGTGTAATGTGGAGACCCCATCTCCCAAATCCCGTCTGGTGTGCTCTCTCCTGTACAGCAGGCTGTGATTCTGCTGGTGGTGTGTGCACACACCTTTTCCCAGCCTGCCCTCATCCGAGCATGCCTTTCCTTGTGCCAGACACTGTTATGCTCCATCAGTTTAATATTGTTGAGCCTTTAGTTATGTGGCTGTGCCAGGTATGCCTAATTTTTCTGTTCATCTAAAAAATAGCTTTATGTTATTATAAATAGAATGCACATTTGGAAATGGAAATCCAGTGTTCATTAGGTACAACAGTACAAACCACTGGCCTCTGGCCATGTTTCTCTAATGGTGTAATTTCCATACCCCCAGGGATATGGTTATGTATCCTCTCTTTATTTTGAAGGCTGTAATTGTAAACACATGTCTTTGACTGGATACCTTGTATCAATAGGCTCCGTCCGCCCTGCCAGAAGACGTGCGCAGTGTAGTGCAACATCAAAGGGAACCCGGCGAAATGCTGGTTTATTATTTGAGATACATTTGAGCGAGGCTTATGTTCACTTTTTGCTGGATTTGAAAATCAAACCTTAGGCTAAGGCTGAGAGGTTTTAGGGGAGCAACATTAGTACCAAATAGATGAGATAAAAAATTATGGAGTAAAAAGAGTTCATTGTAGTCATCTCCGTGGCAAAACCACCAGCCCTCACATACATAAGCCAGAGTCTATTATCAGTCACATCGATTTAGTTTATTTACATTAAATTTCCCAGATCTGTCTGAACTAATTCGTGAATTTTCAGTGGAAAAGTTCCCCTGGTTTCTCTATTTACTTTCATTTGGAGGGTATCGTTTGCAAACCTGTGGCCTGGTTATGTTCAATGAAAGCTAGTTACAAGTAAACAAACACCAGATTCTCCAGTGGTCAATTGGCTCAGAAGGTGAGTTTTAAAAGTTGATTGATGATCGATTACTCTGGATATCGTTACAGTCTTTCTTCATGTAGAAATGTACTCCTGAACAAACTCCTACTAAATGATTTTCCTGAGGGGAAAAAATCTATCAATAGTGAGAAGGAAAAACTGAAATGTATGTTTTGCATTTACATCCACATAAGTTATTCTGCTTTTTTTTTTGTATTATAAATTCTTATATTAGTTAATGAGGGTGTGCCAAAGCAATTCAAAATCTTTAAGAATTTTTTTTCTGAATGTTAATAGTTCTCATCATAAAAACTAAAGAACTTCTGTCTTTGGAGCTGCACTTATTTTTATGGAATGCTCTTGTAGAATCCTAGCAAATCTGCAATCCCCTATGGGAGTTTCGTCTCAGATACTAGTGCTTCGTGCTAGCACTAACTTCGTAGGGAGGTGCAGTGGGAGCCTTCCTAACAGTCTGGTGGAAGTTCATGGTGAAGGACCTGCTGACAGTCACACGGAGGAAAGTGGGTGCAGAGCCTTCGCCATTGGTGCCAGAACAGCAGATGTTGCGAGCCTTTGTTCGTGGGACAGGTCTGTGTCAGCTGGCCATGCTACATTATGCAAAGGAAGCCGAGTCCTTATTCCCTTACTCCCTGCCCAGAGCCAGCACATGCCATTTAAGAAAGGTCTCTTTTAACCCAAAGAAAGGCTTTTTAAAAAAAATATGGAAATGACTTCAGAATGTCTGACATTCACCAGTGAAGATATTATATTTTCCCAAATGCTTAATGAATTTTTTATTAATATGAATCAGGCTGAATAGCAAAAACTTCTGCAAAGATTGAATCACTTTGTGGCTAGAAAAGAGTATGCACGGAATTTAGTTACAACAGAGAACAAATACAGTCAGCCCTCTGTATCCGCAGGTTCTGCACCCACAGATCCAACCAACCGCAGATTAAAGTTATTGGAGAAAATCATGTTATGTTGTTGCTGACGTGCCCCGTGTAGTTAGGCCCATGGTGCTTGGGCCTGTACTGAACTTGTACAGACCTTTTTTTCTTGTCCTTGTTCCCTAAACAGTGCAGTAGAACAACTATTTGTATAGCATTGCCGTTGTATTAGGCATGATGGGTAACCTAGAGACGGTTTGAAGTACATGGGAGGATGTGCGTAGGTGATATGTGAGTACCGTGCCGCCTTATATAAGGGACTCGAGCATCCTCATGTTTTGGTATTTATAGGGGTCCTGGGACCAAACTGTTTTTTGGGGAAATTTAAGGGGATTCACAAAATGATTACAGTTGAGGCTCTAAACGCCAAATTAGACTTACAAGTTTTCGCATTGGTGTTTCCTTACATTTTTCGTGTGTGGAGCCCACGTAAAAGAATTTTATCTCTACGCCACACCACAGATGCAGACAAAGCTGCGAAGATCAAACTCGGGGTGCGGGGGGTGGGTTGCTGCCTGCTTGCGCTGAGTCAGGGGACTGATGCCTGCATGTGCTCAGATGGCACAGTTCTTTCCTGTCTTACTGAAATTCATTTCTGAGTATCAGTAGGCAAATACAGACACGCCTCTTATTCTTGAATTTCTCACGAATTTCAAGCAGCATAAGACAGGCAAATTATTTTCATTTTTCAGACTTTTTTTTCTATTCATAGTTCTGTTGGTTTGAAAACAACTACAGCTTATTTCTTTCAAACCACACCTACCTGTGCTCTGGTGGCCCACAGTGCTGCGAGCTGAACGCCAGCGGTGCGATTCTTGTTCACACCGTAGAAACCGAAGTTGGAAACAGCACAAGACAACCAAAGGTTGGAAATGAAAACAATACGCTGAAAGATCTGCAGTAATTTCAGCTTTATTCGCCCAAATTTTAATCGATGCTGTACTTTTTGCTCTTTTGAACCATAACCCTAAATGCTTCATTCTCAGCTAAGGTTCAAAGCTAGAACTTGGCATTTTATTGTCTTAATTCCAGTGTGTTGGTAGTTAGCTATTTGAAATCCTCCCTTTTCATTTTAAAAAAAATTTTCTTTTCTCTCTGTACTCTCTCATCCCTCTCCGATTTCCTTTCCTCCCTCAGTTTCTTTCTTCACAGAAAAAGTTTCTAATTCTTTAAGCCAGTCCCTCCAGACAAGAGCAAAGGCCTAGCATTTGGGATGTGGTACATGCAGGGGAATCATTATAGATAAGGCAGTTTTTAGGTTTCTCTTCACTTTTTTTGTCTTTTATTTCAGAATGTTAAAAAATATTGAGTTCATTAGGGAAGACTTTCATGTGGTTACCTTCTGTTGTAATAAAAAAATTCATAAAGATGGAAAGCCATCCAGAAATGAGCTTTATTTAGGTTATGAATCAGGTTAATGTTTTCAGTGTATGTTTTAATTAGCAAGGGTAACCCTTGGCCACAATTTGGATTCATTCGGTTTCCCTTCTTCAAACGTTTCACATTTAGCAACCTCTACAAGTTATTGTTCGTTTATTTGATTTGTAAAATGCACTCATCACCCTGGCCTCTGGGTGTATTTACAACAACGATGCAAATTTAATTAATACAACATTGCTTGGTTGTCCCCCAGCAAGTGGATTTCCTCGCCTTCCTCCTAGAGCCACCGCGAGCTGGAAGGAGGAGGGGGGCCAGATGGGCCCTATAACCGGGATTTAAAGGAGAACGTGCATGATGGTTGTGCTGAGAGAGGAAAGGAGTCTGGGCAGAATAGCTTTCTCTTGCTGGTAAGGTGGATGGACTCTCCAACAAGCACGTGAGGCTTGACGACACAGCTAAGGTTATGCATCCCTCATTCCCCTGAAAAACAGCCAGGACAGCAAGAAATAAATTGCGGAATCCTCCATTTACAAGATGGGAAGCCAGGGATCACTGGATGCAAGGGGCATGAGCCCCCCTCACTGTGTCTTTCCAACGTTTCTTGTTGTTCTTAGATGTGCAGTACCAGTGGATGCAGGCAGTGTAATTAATTGTTAAACATGCACAAATAGAGTCCTCTTGCTTTGGCTTAAATGAAGATCTTTCCAAGGTTTTCATCTGTAAGATGAGGCTAAACTAGCACCCAACTCACTTACTGTTGCGTGGATCCAATGAGATACTGTGGACAAAGTGTCTGTAAGACAGGTGGCGTGCAGAAAGAGCACCACAGATGTTTGCGTTAGTGTCCCATGGAATTTATCAGTTGAGAGCTGCCGGTCTTGGAAGAGGCCCAAGTGACCGGGTTTGGGACCCTAACACTCACATTAAAATGAACGGAATACGCTTCCCTCATTGACATGTCTTTTGTGCCAGGTGGATATTGATGAAAGTTTCTGAGAAACTCGTGGTGGTACCACCGACATACAATGAACATATTGTCATGAGGATTTTAACACAAGTGTTGGCAAAACATGAACATCCAAGCTCCGGACCACACAGTACGGCGGGTAACACTGATCACCCTCAGAAGCTGTTTGCATCCTCCTCGACTACCCAGGAGGACAGAGACACACACATGTGTCCGTCATAAAACGGTACCTGGGGAGCTAAGGGGGATAGAGCAATAACTGAGAAACTCTGGGGGGGTATTTATTTTTTCCTGTGATGAAAATTTGTTTTATTCGAGACAGAAATCACTGGGTAAGGACTTACAATGCATATTGTCTTCTGTTCCCAATACTTTCCTTATGTTTTGTGGCTGCAGGGATGCACAGCTGGTGCTGAAGAGCCCTCTCCGCCCTAGAGGCCAGGGGTTCACGGAGGCCGAGGCCGTCCTCGGACCCAGCCTGCAGTCTGCACTTGCGCTGCTGTCTCCCTGGGAAGATCGAGGTGGGGCGGGGCGCGTTCACCATGGCATTTACGTTCTTACCACTTATCTTTTGGTTTGTTTAGAACCCAGGTTGAAGATCCTATTCAAGCATTACATGTCACGCAGGAAAAAAAAAAAAAAAAATCGAATAATTGGGCTTTGTTTATATAGCTCCAAAATATGTATTTAAAAAGAGAGAAAGTGGATGTTATCTGGTTATTTACCATATAAAAATGTACAAGTAATTATATAAGTAAAATAATTTTCTATTTCGTGCCCACATTTTTTATGTGTTTAGCCACGGTTCTGTTTCTTTCCTTGCTTCCATGTCAAATGTATTGCAGAGCTGACGCTTGGACAGCAGTGGGGCTGGGGACACTAGCCCCCTCTGTACAGTGCAGTTGAAAAGCCACATGACTCTTGACCCCCCAAACTTCACTATTACTAGCCTACTGTTGATCAGAAGCCTTAGTGATGACAGAGACAGTCAATGAATACATATTTTGTGTTATATATACTATGTTTTTAGAATAAAATAAGGTAGAAAAAAGAAAACATTACAAAGAAAATCATATGAAAGAGAAAACACATTTACAGTATTTATTGGAAAAAATCTGATGTAAGTGCACCCACGCAGTTCAAACCCTTGTTGTTCGAAGATCGACTGTATACCTGTGTCAGGAGCGCCTCTCATTCAAATTCTGTGCTTTTCTGTCGTCTGTTGTTAGGTTTTCACAGGGATGTAAGGATACCTTGTTGCTTCCTTCCCCTAAACAAAGTTGAGAGTAGTTGGTTAGATAGATTTTGTCAGCCCTTCTGACCTCCAAGGGGACTTGGAGTCCTTTCTTGCCTGCACCCCGAGAATCGCCCCTGTTGCTAAGACACCACATTCTCCTCTTCAGAAGCAGAGTGTGGCTCTGGATCGACTCACATGGTGGCCTACTTAGGGGAAGGGTGCTCTGTCTTTTCCCGCGAGTCCAGGAAATGTGGGCCTGGAAGTGTCTTCCTCGGCATCCTCACTGTCCTTCGCTTCAGAGAAAGGTCTAGGTAGTTGGTGTGGGGAAGCCCACTCTAGACGGTGGAAGAAATTCCTGCATCCTCCATCCTCTCCATGCTGTACGCCTCAGGGTGAAGGCCCTCATTTCCCATGGGTGGAGAGGTTGGAGAGGCGGTCCGGGCTTTGTGTTGAAGGCTGGTTCCTTTGAGCCCCCTAGAAAGTTGGGTTCTTCATGACGTGGGGCCCTCTCACTGGAATTCAGTGATGGGCTTTGGGGACTGAAGCGTTGTCCAGTCATAAAGGTCCGTTTGCCCTGTCACACTTGTAACTGTCGAGAATGCATGAGTTTTTTAAGGGGAAGTGGGTAAGGGGCAGGACTGGGGCGTTCCACAGCCCTGAGCCAGCTTCCACCTTTAGTGTGGCCCCGCTACCCTCCCCTGCATCTGTGTTCACAGGGAGCCTTAACTTCCGCTGACTGGGGTAGACTCTTTTCAATGTCATCATCTGGGAAAACAAGACTAACATCCACTGGTGATTTTTTTTTTTTCCTGCTCAATAGTCTGCAGAATAGGGCTGGTACCACCATTTGGCTTTGTGTTATCTGCATGAGCACAGACCATAGGGCTCATTACTTATATTATGAGGGTCTGAACCCACAGAAAAGAAACCCGTGGTGAGGGTTTTTCATTAAGTTGGAAATGTCTGTGGCATGTAGCTGTGGGAAGGTGCATAACCTTCCTTGAGGGACGTCTGGATGACCTGCTTGGTGCAAATTCTCAGAAGGTAGAGCATTCAGTTGTATGTGAAAGAAGTGGAAAATTTCCCTCCTGGAATTTAAAATTTCGTGACACTCCCAAATCCAATAGGAGGCAGAAGAAGGATTACATGAATTTATGAAACAAAACATGTTGCTTGTATCCCATGTCTAGCAACATCCTTATACCACCCAAAATGCACTTCTTCAACAGACGCTGGCTGGGAGAGGATGTGACCCTCCAGGGATCTAATCCAGACCTCATCATGAAATGGGGTAATCGAATGTCTTCCAAACTCTCCAGTTCTTTGGGGTACATTGGGTTGTGGTTTGATGGTAAACATGTGGTGGAAGGCTGAGACGAAGCCTATCCTGTGTCCTCCTGTCAGCAAGAATGTCCCCGCCATATGCTCTGGAACCCAGCCTGCCGCTCTCTTAATTCTTTCGCCATTACAGTAGCAACATGCTAATCCTGACTGGCTGGCCAGTGTCGCGTTCGTTCCCAGCCAATTCCATTCCTAGATCCTTGGGTGCTAGGCAAATGGGGAATAGTGTGATGATAGGGCTGCCTCTCCCTTAATTTTTATTATTGTTTAGATATTTGTCCTCATTAGCATGTCTGTAACAAGCCTATTCTCTTGCAGTCTTTCAAAGACATGGTTATGGGAAATATGAGATACGTTTTATTCTTTAGGGGTGGGAACACTTTTTCATATGAAACTTACATGGAAGCTTAATGTAGAAAAAGGCTGAAGGGGACGGCAGAGGGGTCACTGACCTCCCCCTTGCATCAGGCCTAAGAAACGTTTTCCCCAAGAACGCGGCAGTACTTCATACCTTTGAAGGGAAGTTATTCAGATCAGTGTTAACCATTTCTACACTGATAAATTCGCTAAGTCATTCAACAGATACTTATGGAAAAGCCCAGCATGTGCCAGCATCTCGTGTTCCTGCTGCTGATAACAGTAATAACTAATATTCACTGGAGGTTTATTGCATTTGTCAAGGGTGGACAATCTCAATTCTCATAATTATTCTAATAAGCAGCCACTGTTAGCACCTCAGTTTTAAGCTGAAGTAACTGAGTCTTAGAGAAGTTAGGTATGGTGTCCAATGTCACACAATAGTAACTCGGACATGTAGAGATGTTGATCCTGGCAGTCTGGTCATTATTCTCAGCTCCTCAGCATCATGCTCCCTCCCCATAGTGATGTTAAGGCTCACTGTGTTCCGAGCTAAACACTTTCACGTATATTCTCGTTTAGTCCTCTCAACATTCCTATGTAAAAACATTATTATCTCTCTATTTTATGCTTAAGGAAGCCAAAGCAAGAAAAAAAAAAGAAAGAAAGAAAAAAAAATCTCCCTTATGTCACAGACTAGGTGGTGGCAGAGTTAAGATATGAACCCAGGAAGTATATGTATGTCTGTATGTTCTTAAATACCATTCTCTACTGAATAGAAACAGTTCAGGTCCTCAGGAAGCTTATGGTAAGTGTAATTTAGATACAGATATGCAAATGTAAAAATCCAATATGAAAAGACAGTTGTGTCAGTGGAGGTGAGGACAGATATTTTGGAAAATGTTCATTGTAACCTGGTTTCCCAATGGCTCCCTCCCTGTCTCTAACACACAAAATATTTTCACAGATACCCGTTCATTAGCTCTGGGATTCCCCCAGTGTCTGTGTCTCACCTTCACTTAAAACCTTTGCTAGCTTTTAGCTTGGTTTCCCTTACTTCCCTCCCATTGGCTTGTACCCTAAATGTTTCCTTTTTGCCTATCTCAGGAATACACACATTTTAACAATGTCATGTGATGGCTGCAAGTTTTCCCGTTCCACTCCAGCCTGTCTGCTGGACGTGAGTGCCGTGGACTGCCCTGTGCTGTGCTCCTTTCTGTGGCAGGAGCACTCTGCCCTGGGCCAGTCAGTGGAGTGGGCTCCCCAGCGGCCTCTTGTTATTCAAAGTGTGGTTGGTACAGCAACCTCACTATCACCTGGGAGCTTGTAAGAAATTCAGAATCTTTGTCTTTACCCTAGACTTACCAAATCAGTCTCAATCTTAATAATATCCCAGCTTATTGGTGTCTGGGAGAAGCCTTGGTTTGGAAGGTGAGGTCTTAGTGGAGCATGGAGGAAGTTCAAGTTCACTTGGTGCTCTCAGGGAAGCTCACACAGTGGGAGTGGTATTTTGATGATACTAAAGGAATGAGTAAGGATTTTCCAGGGAGGGATGGAGAGAATCTGTATTAGTCAGGGTTCTTCAGTGGACTGAATGAATAAAGGATGTATATGAAGAGACTTATTAAAAGATACTGGCTGACATGATTTTGGAGGTTGAGAGGACCCAGAAAAGCCAACGGTATAGTTAGAAGGCCAGGGAGTTTATGCAATGTGCCCACCCACACTGGGGAGGGCCTTCTGCTTTGCTTGCTTGACCACTTAGAGTGCTGTCTCTCCCAGAATCCCCCTCACAGACACATCCAGAAATACGGTTTTGCTACACTGGGCCTCTGTGGCCCAGTCCAGCTGGGGTAAGAGCTTGTGCAATGGCCTAACTGGGGGACTGTTGTGAATTCTGGCCCACAGAAGTCATATAGCTATGACTGACACGTGAATAAACTCACACAAAAAACACTGGACTAGAGGAATCCGGGACTACGTGATCCCTCCCTTATGATATGGGAGAGGCCCCGAGCCTTGTGTCAACTGGTTTTTATTGATATTCCAGGATACATTACATCAGAATGGTCTTCATTAACTATGTGTAAATTGTAGATTTGAATTAGGCCGTAGACAGTCAGGAAGGCATATCAAAAGGAGAGATATGTAAATAGAAAGACAACAGGCTTGGGCTGAATTCAAAAGGACTGTAAACACTAGCCGGAGGAAGCTAGATATGAATAGCATAAGTTCTTTTGATCCAAGGGGGAAGGGGATCTTAGCAAGAGCAAGTGTTTGATTCTAAGAAATAGATTATCCTGATTTCCCACAGGAAATTCTGCCATCACACACGTGGGGCCTGCTTGCTGTCTCATGTTCCACGGGAGTCCTTGCTCCCTTAGACGTGAAACATTAGAGCTACAATTCCCATGGTGTATGAAATCCCTTTAGGGGACGACCAGTTCAGCTTTTTCTAGAGCATAACATATGAAAGACAGAGGTGGGTATGGAGACCATAAATTGTGCTTGCAAATTCTTTGACACTCTTCCCATCAAGTGTCCCTTGAATCTGGGTGGGCTTCTGACTGCTTTTTCCCATGGAGGGTAGCGGGGGTGACACTGTTTGACTTTCAAGGCTGGGCTGCGAAAGGCCGCGCCGCTTTTCCAGGCTTTGGAAACCCTGAGCCACCACGTAAGATGGCTCAGAAACTGAGGCCGTCTTGTTCGTAGGTGTCAGGATTTACTGAAGGGTTTAAACTGGGAAATAACATATTTGCAGGACTATTGGCAAGGTAACTTAGTGAAAAAGCTATCATCATCTTTTTTTGAAGACAAATTATAAGGTTTAGGATTAGGAATATGTTATTTAGAATGGAGAGAATAAATGTGAAAACTACTTAGGAAGTAAAATTTTCAGGACTTAATTGGATCAGGGGTGACCAACCCATAGCCCACAGGCCACATGTGGCCCAGGATGGCTATGAATCCAGCCCAACACAAAACTGTAAATTTACTTAAAAGATTATGAGATTTTTTTTGTTTTCATTAGTGTCTGTGTATTTAATGTGTGGCCCAAGACAGCTCTTCCTCTTCCACTGTGGCCCGGAGATGCCAAAGGTTGGACAGTCCTGGTAGATGTAAGGGTGAGACCAAAGACTGTGTCTGGATTGCTGGTCCTGTCATTTACGACAACAGAAATGTAGAGAGAGGGGGGGATGCTTTGTGGGAGGAGAATGAGTGTATGTCTCATGACATATCCAGTTGGAGACATATAGATGGCAGCTGGGTTTTGATTGGTACCACAGTTTCATGTATCTATTTTATTGATTTTTTTTGAGAGAGGGAGAGGAGAGAGAGGGGGAGTGACATCGATTTACTGTTCTACTTATTGATGCATTCATTGATTGTTTCTTATATGTACCCTGACCAGGGATGGAACCTTGGCATACTGGAACCATGCTCTAACCAATGGGGCTCTCCAGCCTGGGTCCAGGACCACAGTTTGAAACGAACCCTTTCACTCACACTATTTCTGAATAATTGGTAAGGTTGAGTTGAGCATTCTGAGAGTGGTCTTGGCTGGATGGGATAAACAGGCATCATCCGTGCTTGATGTGACCCTGGGACAAGGCCAAGGAGAGAGGTTATGTGCCTGATGTGTGTTTGCCTGTCGTGAGAGCAATGGTAGGGAGGGTCCAGGTATTATAATAGGGAGAGATAGTGATAATCAATGGAGGCTCCATGGGAAACGCCAACATTTATCCCATTTGAAAACTT
>PVJI01012289.1:0-52184 GCA_004026765.1 Micronycteris hirsuta | reverse complement strand
CTGGTATCTGTTAACAGAAGTGCATCTGGCCATGACCTCGGCAGTTCCACCAGGACCTGGTAAGCCCAAGGACTCGCCCTACCTGGAGGGACAAAGCCAGAGGCCATTCCCAAATCTGGGCCAAGAGAGGCTCCCTACAAGAGAGCAGGCCCCAGGCAGCTTAGGTGGAGGTGGGGGGCGCGGTCTTTTTAAAGCATGCACGCATGCTGCCAGGAAAAGTTTACCCCACCTGGGAGTCCCCAGGAGGCTCTTAGTGGGTCAGACCTTTGGGTTATTTTTAACCAGGAATCGGGTTACATACAGCATTTACCCGACAGTCTGAACAGTCTTGGAAAACAGCCCGCGGTGCTGGCAGGCACTGGGTGAGAAGGCGCAGCAGTTTATTCCCAGGTCAGGCTGACACAGGGACAGCCACCAGTATGGGCCGGCTAATGTGCCAACACCACAGAGCCTTGACCTGCCCCCTGCCCCCTCCATAGGGTCCCCTGTCCCCTCTGGAAGTTTCTCACTGTAACAAGAAAGGCATCACAGAGTTAGAATCGCTGCAACACCAAGGAACAGACACCCCAGACCCTGCAGTGCAGGCAGGGGGTGCACGTGGGCACCAATCTCAGGTCCGTCCCACCAGGAGGGGGCATCTGGGCACACCAAGGCAGAGTGGGTCAAGGACCAAAACAGAGTTTATAACAAAGGGCTACAAAAGCAGAGAAGTATGGGTCACTGGGTGGGGGTGGGGGAACCAGGGTAGGTGCTGCGGCTTGCGGCTGGGACACAGGAGGAGGTGGCAGGACAGCTGGACCTTGGAGGATGGGTAGGATTTGCCAGGCAGATGGTGAGTGAGCAGGAAGAGGCACAGACAAAATACCTTAGCCAGAAATAGGAGGGATCAAGGCACACTGGGGGTGGGGAGTTGGTCCTACACCCTGAGTTTAAGACTCTGAGAGTCCTTGAAAAAATGCTGGAGGGGTAAATTATAACTGCTGGGCAATTGGTTTCAACTTCCAGCCATAAGCAAATAGGGTCAAAGAAGGGTTTTGAACCTGGAATAATATGATCTTAGTTATACTTTTAACATGTTTGCAGGATGGCTGTGGGTACGGCGGGATCAGAAGGGGAGGGCCCTGATGCAGAGACCCGTGGGAGGCTCGTTCAGCTCCAGCCGTGGGAGGGAAGGAACGGAGGAAATGGATGGGGCCTTAACCTGGTGTTTACTCAGTAGATGCAGGAGAATGCAGGGATGGGAGCTGAAGCTGATACAAAATCTGGGACCTGCATGATCATGAGTGTGGATGGTCCCCTGTAGAGGACACGGGAGGCAGAGGGAACTTGGAGGGACAGCATGCAGGTTGATCTGGGGTCGGGGAGCCCCATGCAGTTAGGCTACAGATGGGAGTCACTGAGCAGGGTGTAACGGGGCAGCGTGGGGTCTAGCCCTTGTCGCCTGTAAACAAATAACACAAAGATTTGTGTGGAAGGAAAAAGGTTTTTATTAACAAGGTTTCCAAATTGGTGGGGGAGGGGTTGAGCTGAAGGCATTCCTGCTCTGAACCCTTCCCTTCTGTAAGACACAGAACCCCCGTTGCTCTCCAAAAGATCACAAATCAAAGCCATGTCCAGAAATTCCCAATTATCGCTTACCTGTCCTTTTGGAGCTTAAGCTGGCCATGCAAACAGGCCCCCATCCTCTCTGGGGTGTGCACGTGTGGGTTGCAAAGTCACCATCGTCTTGCAGCAGCTCTCTTTCTCTCAGGGTCTGGGGTGCGCTGCCAGATCACTCCAGACTGCTGGTCATGCAGGGGAAGTTCCATCCACAGGTAACTTCCCCGCTCACTCCGTGTGCTGCTCTCAGGAAAAGAGAGAGGAAGCAGTCCAGGATCCACAGGCCTTGGTGTCCTGGGTCATAGTGTCCCAAGGGCTGGAGCCCAACAAGGCTTGCATCCCCACCTGGGACCCTGCCTCTGGAGGCTGGCTTCCAACCATGAAGGGCCTGAACCCCAGGCAGGCCCAACGTCTGCTGGTCCCATGAGTGCGGGGCAAACCAAGAGCCCCACAAACTAAGAAGCCAAGAAAGCAAGAAAGCAAGCTTCTAACTGCCTGCTGTATAAAACCCTCTCCCAGAATTCCACATGCTCCGGAAGCCAGTGGGAATGTACAGCTCTTTAACCAGTGAGGGCCAGTGTTGGCCTTTCGGTTCCCAGGCCTGTGCTCAATCCAGTGAGCCACACCAGCCAGGGCTTAGTGTTGGCCATGTTTTCCTTTTCCCATCTTCCAGCCGCCGTGTTTACCAAGGAGGCAAAGTCTCCAGTCACGAATGCTCTGTACCAGCTCCCTTCTGCTGAGTCATGAGTTGCTCAGTGGCCTCCAGTGAGGCATGCTGGCTCATTTACTTGACAGTTGCCTTTGTTTACAGTTCGCCTAGAGCAATCTTCCTGCTCAGTAGCCTCTTACTTTGGAGAAGGCAAGCTGCTTCACTCTGCTGCCTTGGCAGCTCTCCATGCCTCCTGCCTTCTCCTGGCAGAAGGGGGAGCAGCCTCTTGTGCCAAATTGGGGTTCCCCTGGATTGGGGTCTCCCCCATTCTCCAGCACCTCTGGTCTGACCTACCCCGTTACAGGAGGACTGAGTGACTGTGGAAGAGGTGAGATGCTGAGGGAGAGAGGGTGCCAGGATCTCTTCTCCCTAGTTAGAGCTGAGCACATGGACACTCAGTTTGAGATGATGTTTCCCAGCTTCTCTGCAACTGGGTTTGGTCATGTGACCAAAATCTGCCCAATGGGATGTGAGTGGAAGTAGTGATGTGTGCGACTCCTAGGTCATGCCCTTTAAAAGGGAAGCTGCTTCCTTTCTCCCATTTTCTTTCCTGTCTTCAACAGGCTGGGACATTGACATGTGCCAGTTAGCCATCTGTGAACAAAAATGAGGATACCCCTAGGTATGGTGGAACAGAAAGAACCCGGGTTCCTGGAAGACCTGTGGTGCACAGGTGCCTGCCTGCCTTGAACTGTCTTTGCAGCTCCAGGCTCCAAGTGAAGGGGAAATCAATTCTCTCATTGGAGCCACTGTTGTCTAATTTGGGGTGGGGGTGAGCAAGAGGAAGAGTGTCTTTTTGTTATAGCAGCTAAACCTGTATCCTACACACTACTAATACTAATACTGATAATTTTGTTGAGAGTAAAACCTTGGGGGATGCCAACACCTGGGGATACAGGTGGGAAAAGTGGAGACAAAAAAGAAGAGAAAACTGAAAAAATGAACTATGAAAGAATCCAAAGAAAGGGAGTAAAGAAGCAAAAAGGCAAATAGGGTTAAATGCAGCAGAAAAAGTGTACAAAAACAAGGATCGTCCGGAGATCTTGTTAGCAAATGGACCTGGTGGGGTAGGTGGGCCAAGATACTGTTACTGAAACCAGCCCCCTCCTCTGGTGTCTTTCTGTACTATGGTTCTTGGCCCGCCACTCTTAGGAAGGCTCTCAATGCCAGAGTTTGGTAAAAAGGAAAGGAACTATTTATTCAAACGTTATACAGGGTTAGAGTAATGGCAGAATGTCGCCATTAAAATCCCAAAGTTCCTTTAAACACTCACAAATACACACAGTCTTTCCTTCCCCACTTTGCCCAACCAGGCCAGTCAGGGGTACCATATCTCAGGAAAAGAAATAGAAGTCTGTAGCTCGGCTAGACTCCTGGCTTCTCCCAGTAATCTGTGCTCAGCTGGCAGGTCTCCTGCTATTCCCAGCATCATCAGCTGTGTGGCTGCAATCTCCAGTTCTTAAACTAAAATCACATGGCACCTTCTCATGGCCCACCAGCAAGAGTCCTTTCACCCCTTTTCTTCCTGCATGGTCTCAAATTATCCTCTCTCATTGTCCTGCATTGTCTCTCCCTCTGGGTGGCCCGCCTTTAGTTTAAATCCCAGCCTGGAACTTCCTCTGTAACCCCATTTCTGACTCCTCCCACAATTGGTTACACCTGCTAGCACTCCCCCAGTTTTCAGCCTTTCTTGGCTGCCATAGTAAGTCTGGGTAGGTGTGGCCACATGGCGTGGATCGAACCATCTCCAAGCTCTCATGCAGGCACTGTAAAGGAAGCTGCCTCCCAGTTCCATCATGGGTCAAAGTCAGGCGCATCTCCCTAGCTAGCCTGCTATTGATATGGAAAATAACCATTTTGCATGTCAGGTACGAAGCTGGCCAGCTGTTGATATGCAAAATAACTCTCAATAGCCCTGCTCCAGGTCTCCCATCTTCCATGGTGGCCCACTCTGTGGGGGGTGTCCTGTATTTCCTGGACACCTAGAGTTCTGGACCCCATTACAAATCCCCTCCTGTGGGGGGCCTTACTGCACCCCATTACGATCTGATTTGGTGAGTATTTCAACAGATTAACAGAGGAGTTTACACCAGAATGAAGGTAAGAATACCATTTCTGCCATTTTTGTGCAGATTTTTTGTAAATGTGTTAGATTCGGACTTTTATAGTTTGCATTGGCCTTTTGATTAAAAAAAATTAATCACCCCTGGCTAGTGTGGCTCAGTGGATTGAACACCTTCCTGCAAACCAAAAAAAAGGTTGCCGGTTCAATTCCCAGTCAGGGCACATGCCTGGATTGCAGGCCAGGTCCCCAGTTGGGGGCATGTGTGAGAGAGACAACGGATTAATGTTTCTCTCCCTCTCTTTCTCCCTCCTTTCCTTTCTCTCTCTCTGAAAATAAAAAAAAATAAAATCTTTAAAAAATATCAGGACAACAATAAAATAAAAAATATATAAAATAAAATAAAATAATAAATAAATAAATAAAGAGTGCAATAATAAAAAAAGAAAGGCTTAATAAAAAGAATCAGGACCATGCATGTTTGAGCTCACGAAATTTACATGTGTGTGTACTGGTACTTATCTCTATGAATCATGATTTCTCTGGTGTAATATGCTACTAAGACAAAACTTTTAAATATTCAAGTGTTATATTCATCCAAGCATGCTCATTTTTCTTGTCAGTTCACTTTGTAATAGTAAAAAATATGCATAGGCTGAATTGTGAGATTGATGACTGAGTTAAACCAGTTAGGAATCTTTTGACTACAAGTGAAAGATAATCCAACCCAAACTTTTCTTTTTTTTTTTTTAAAGATTTTATTTATTTATTTTCAGAGAGAGGAGAAGGGAGGGAGAAAGAGCAATGTATGGTTGCCTCTCACATGGCCCTCACTGGGGACCTGGCCTGCCCAGGCATGTGCTCTGACTGGGAATCGAACCAGGACCCTCTGGTTCCCAGCCCACGCTCAATCCACTGAGCTACATCAGCCGGGCCCAAACTTTTCTTTAAAGAAGAAAGGTAATGCACTAGCTCACCAAACTGGAAAAGTCAGGAGTAGATCTAGCTTCAGGCACTGTTTGATCAGGAGCTCCCATTTTGTCCCTAGGATTCAGTTTCTCTCTTTCCCTCAGTTCTATAGGGTCTGGCACAAAAAACGCCCCTTTTTTAATTACAAAATCTTTTATTACAAAATCATAAGCATGTAATTCTGTAACATAACAATATCACACTCAAGCACACCATATGACATTTTAGGTGAAATATTCAAATTAAAACTATAAATCATTACACCCACATTGTTACCCTACCAATCACATAGACGTTACTTCTGGTCGATCCCATATGATGGCTATGTTTTCAAAGGAGCTTTCTCCCTGTGCTCACCTGATGGCTGCACTGCCCCTCGCATACACCCCACTTCAAGTGCAGAGGAAAAGAACAAAACTCGCAAGCCCTGGGCAGGTAGCTCAGTTGGTTACAGCAAGCATCGTCCCCTTATACTGAGATTGTGGGTCTGATCCCCCGTCAGGGCACATACAAGAGGCAATGAATACATAAATATATGGAACAATAAAGCAGTGTTTCACTCTCTCTAAAATTATTAATAATAATGATAGTAATAATAACAAAAGTGTCTTTTTTGCATCGTGTTGGGTCTTATGTGGTCACATGTACATCCTTGAATCAATCATTCAAAGGGAAGTAAAGCTTATTAGATGTATGCCTTGGGCAAGTCACTTAACCTCTGTGTATTTTAGTATTTTTCTCCTTTATAAAATGGGAATGATAATATACTTATCTGATAGGGTTGTTAGCAGGCTTAATTAAATAAGTTAACATTTATACTTAGCACACTGCCTAGTGCAGAGTAAGCACCATGTAAGTAGTTTTTAAACAGATGTGTGGACTGGACCTGAGTCATAAGTGCCTCATCACTACCGCCTTAGACCACAGTGACTGCACATGGCGGGGATGGCAGGTGTGGGACAAAGGGAAAATGGATCACAAGTAGGCAAGTGACCCAAGTTCTCCAGAGAGCTGGAAAGGCAGGAATGGAAGGACTCATGGTTGGATAAGGTGGAAGGATAGATTTGGGAGGAGGACCGGAGATTATGATCAGAAAGGGAAATGTCAGGATTGGAGGCCCTTGATGACGTCGCATTTGCACAGTGAAGAGCATCCAAGAGTGGTTAGGGTTAGGTTACTGAAGAAGAGCTGGAAGGTAAACATAACTGTGAGGCCAGGGTGTCTGAAGTTTTATCTGTGATAGGCTCCGGAGACCATTATCAACTCGGTTGGACTGAATTTTGTTCTAAAAATGGTTATTTTCAAAGATTGTTGGTTTTTCCTATTCTAGGTTCTAAATATAAATATTTTAGGTTAGGTTTTAAGTAGCCCAAAGCCAAAAACATTTTTTATTACTTTTTGTAAGTGACCTGCCCTTATTTCTTTTTTTAGTCTATTTTTTTAAAACAAATTCACAGGATTTTAGCCCAAGGAGATCTAAGAGGTCACATCCAGCCCAGCTCCTTCAGGCCTTAAGGGTAAAGAGATTTAACCTCAACTAATAGGGTGGTAAGGAGGGTTTATTGCTATGGGGGGCGGGGCTGAGGGTTCTAATCTTACTGCCTGCTCTCACCCTCCTATCCCACTTCTGGGCCTAGAGCCAAGGCTGGGACCAGGACTGAGGGACCACAGGCCCCAGGAGCAGTCAGAGCAGCCACTCCTCACTGAGGCCAGGCAAAGGGAAGGGAGAGAGGGTCTGAGCTGCCGCTCAGCTGTCCGGTCCTGCTGTGTTTATGGTTCTCGCCTCCTCCAGCCTCCTGTCCACAGACACGCCTCTGAGAACGCAGCTTATTCTTTTGCAGAAGCAGTGCCTCTTTCTTGAATTTTAGTTTAGAAATCCAGTTTGGATTGGCGATTGTTTCATTTCCTGGAAACCTGTGAGGGACTGACAGGGAGGGCTGGCCTTGTTATGGTCTTCACCTTATCCTCAGGGGGATCTCGCTAGCTAGGAAACGTGAGTCTTTGGAAGGGAGCCTCAGCGGTGGTTTTGTCCCCCTGTGAGCTCAAAAGTGCTTTGTGGCCTCCAAACCACTCCATACCAATCTTGTTTGCCCGTCATTAATCCTGTTTGTAAGCCATTTCCTGCAGTGATTAAATACATACATATATATGTATATATACATATATGAATGATAAAAGGACGAATTGCAGAATAAATTCTACACCAAAAACTGTTTCAAGGTGTTTTCATTTTTAAAATTATTTTTAGGGGTCATTTCATAATATGCAAAGATTTGATAGTTGGATCATATTAAAATAAAAGCACATTTATGTGTTCGTGAAATAAAACTATAATCACCATACTGATGTGTCTATGATTTCCATAACACACATACACATTTAGAACCTAAAAATAGAAATATTTCAGGGACTATTTTATTCCTTGTGCTGATTTTAATCTGTGAAATCTGAATTTTACTTTGTTTAAAATATATTTTATAATGCTATAGATTTTTGTAATTCGTATTTTGAGACCTAAGATGGAAGCCTTTCCTGAGTGCAGATTATCAGGGAAGTAGCTCTATTTTACCTCGGCATTTTCTGTGGCTGCTAACTTAAATGCAGTAACTGGCCTCGTGCGGTTCTAAAACCGAGAATATTCTTTCTAATTACTTTATCTTTGAATTCAAACTATCTAACTTTTATACAAATGGAAAAAATAGTTCAAAAAGCAACACCTCTTCTTTAGCATTATATAATGGCAATTAACATCTAATTTCCAGCTCTAGGTAGAAAGAGAACTCAATCCAGCCCTCCAGTACTAGGAGCCTGGTCTCTGGTTGCAGGCTGCCCTGCCTGTCGCCTCCCTACATTGTATCTTTTGTTGTTTATTAAAAAATTACCTTTCCTCTTTCTGATGAAAACATAATGAATGCTTTTAAGGCAACTTGAAAAACAACATTATCTCTTAAGCTGATCCTAAATCTTGAACTAATTCACCTTTTAAAAATATTTTTCTCAAAGTTGAGGACATAATATGTGACTTCTAACGCAATAATTAGAAATACAGGTAAATATTTTACAAAAAGATACTGTTTCATCACAGTGAGATGATCAAAAACACACACATTTTTCAAACTGAGAAATTGCAAGCCACCTAGATATTCAGAAAATCAGGTCTCTCTATCCCTATAGTCTAAAGTGTAGCTATCACAAAAAAATAGATTATGCAGCATTTTTCCTTTTTATTTTCGTTATTAGCTTCTTTTTGCTTATAAATTAACGCAGTACAAAGTGCGCTGATTAAAGGTTCTGCCGCACAAAGGCGGCAGAGAAAACACCCCGTTCTTAAGGACGTAGAGAAATGCTCACAACCCAACAGTAATCAGAAAAAGTAAAACATAAAATTGAACACGCAGCGTGCTCTCAGCCACATACCTCTGTCTGTGGCGCTCTGCCATGATACTGGCTGTCTCTGGCTGCTACTCAGCTAAGTCTGCATTTCCTCTTTCTTTCCTTCACTTTTCAGCATATTCCAGAACCTCTGTAATAGGCACTATACTTATCTAACCAAAATTAATAAAAGGTACACTTAAAAAAATACGTAGTAGAGATGATAAAGACAGGACATATAGCAGCCAAAGGCCACACTGGCCAAAGAGCAGGGTTTGGGCTATTTTATACAAACACACCTCAGTCCTGGGACGCTTTCTGTGGTCACTAACAAGCTTTGCTTCCCCGGTGAGGTTGCTCCCACCTCGGCCCGGCTGCTGGCCCTCGGCTCTGCTCTGGACAGGCCGTTTCACCTCCGGGGCCTCCGTTTTCCCTCCCGAAGGGTTAGGTGCATACAGTGCTAAGTCCTAAGATTCAACTTTATATAATCTAATATTTATTTTTCTAACACGATCTGTCAAAAAATATTCCACTGGCTAGGAAGGTTGACTTCGCAACACACTTGCTCTGTGCCAGGCAGTGGGATGCGTTGTATGTGAAGAGTTAGGTGAGGAAGCGTGCCTGTTTTCAAGGTTCACCATCTGGGAGGCTGGGGGGCGGGGGTGAGCAGAGGGCAGGGGCATGTGAAAGGTCTGGGCGGAGAGCCAGCAGCACAGAGATAGGAGTTTTGACCAGTCCTGGGCTTGGAGAGTGAGGGGATTCTGAGAAGCTCTCCAGGAAGACGTGACACCGAAGCTAAGTCATAGAGAAAAACTAAGGAGGACAGGACGGAGAAGGTACAATGAAACTCCCTGCAGCACACTGGCGGTGCTGGAGCAGTAAATCAGTTTTTAAATGTTGAGCAATAAAGATCTGAGGCTGTAAAACAAATTAAAAGTTTATTTTGGGGTCTTAAATGATTCGAATCCAGGAAAACACAGATTCCGGTAGCAACTCAAATTGCACTCTGGAAAGAACAAAGAAAGGCAAAACCCACATAGTGTAATCCTATCGCGGGAGTGAAGGGTTGCTGGCAGGTTAACGGGGCTAGGTTAGTTCCAATATGCAAACCGGGGAGGTGGAAACTACAAGGAGGAGGGCAAATCCATAAATGTCCAGATAGTGCTGTTCCAGGATGTTTATGGCTCAGCCTTGAGCTGAGTTTAGCAACAGGTTAGCAACTTAATAATAGCAGTTCCGAGAGCAGATGCACAAGACGCGCACCGGCCTTACAGGGCCCACTTCCTTAATAGCCTCCCAACTCTATTTTAAGTGACTCTGTTAGTAATGTTTGTTTCATTTTATTTTTTTCCCCATTATTCAAAAATTTAAGGAATTTGAGGCAAGAAGACTTTCTCATGGTTGCTCCAAAGAAAGGCCAGTGAGCAGTTAGCACCTAGTAGCTCACGTCAACAGCATCTGGAGGGACAGGAAACACTTAACAAACAGGAAACAGTCTTAGCCGATTCCCACCGTAGCTCTTTACTTTTCCCATAGAGGTGTGGTTTTTTGTGTGTGTGTGTGTGTTTTTTAATTCCCTACTGAGACCCCCACCCCTCCTCCCAGGTGCTTCTGGAGTCTTCTCTTTGCTGATGTCTCTCCCATTACCTTTCTCTGGTGCCCTTATTGCTGCTGGGGCTGCTGCCATCCACAAGACAATCTAATCAATCCTCTCCTTCTAAATCTCACCCCTCAAGGCATAATCTACATGCACTGGGCAAAGAAACCTGTGAGGCCGCCTTCTGTCTTTGGACACGTGCCTGAAGCCAGTGCCCCCTTCCCCACTGATAAGAGAGAAGGAACAGTATCCAAAGCTGGGTACCATAACCAGGCCAAGACAGACACCCACTTGGGCCCATGTCCTGCTGGGAAGGACAGGTAGGGAATCCGTCACAGAGACTCAACAGCCCGCCCTGGCCAAGACTGTGCAGGGGAAGGGGTTACCTTGGTGCACTGCTGTGTTTCCTGTGAATTCCAATTCCCCCCCCCACCCCCCGCTCCCCTAGCCCACTCCGAAATAGAAACAAAGATTTTAAACCACCTTTGACCTGTGTGAGATGCAGTGTGCTCAGATGCACGCTTGCCAGTGAGTTTCTCAGCTCTCAGGGGATTGTTAAGGAAGGATGGAGGGAGAAAGAGGGATGGGGCTCTCCAGGAGGGGGTGGGCGAGAAGGGCCCACTGCCTCCAGGACTAGCAGAGTGAAGGAAATGATCTCAGATGTGAACTCCTCTGGACTGTGGTCCCCTCCGGGATCTGTCCCTAGCGTGCAGCTGTAATAACGTAGGTTAATGCTAGCTGCCGTTACAAATCGATCACAAAATTTCAGTGAACACAACCAAAGCATATTCCTTGCCATGCTCCCAACTAGCGTGCAGCTTTGCCGGGACAGACTCCTTGGTCTGCTGGCCACACTGTGCTTTGGCAGGACGTCAGAGGAGGCCTTTGGAGGCAGGGAATGAGGAGGCTGAGACTGAACAGCCACCCTTTAGTACTTGGCAAGCCCTGCATACGTGCCCTGCTTCTCCTGAACCATAATTCTCGTGGGAGGCGTGAGCACAGGTGCTGCAGTCAGACAGGCCGGCATTCAAATTCCAGCTCCATCACTTCCTGGCCTGCGATGGGGAGCAATTGACTCAGTGTCTCTGTGCCTCAGCTCCCTAATTTGGGAAACATCGTTGTGAGGATGAAATGACAATCAGAACACATGGCACATCTGCATCAATGCCTGTTCTTCTAAGGAAGTTTCCTTGACTGGTTCTTGAATGGCTCTGGCTGCTTAAGTGAATCCTGAGAAACAGTGTTAGGGTGAATGCCATCTGGGAAAAAAGTAAAGCAGCACTCACTGCCTCTTTCCTCACCCCCAAACAAATCCAGGTTGGCCAAAGATTTCTCTTATTATCATGGAGAATAAGAGACATTATTATTATTATCAGTAGGCAAGGCCTTTCCTAGTGTGAAGGAAAAGAATGGTCATTCTGACCACATAAAAATAAAAAATATCTGCATGGGAAAAAATTAGGCACAGAGAAAGAGTGAAATTGGGGAAAACATTTGCGACCATACCCCAAACAGCTAATTTCCTTATTCAATGAAGGACTCCTATAAGTCCATATGAAAAAGATGAACAACCAAATTGAAATGGCCAGAGAAGAAAATACAAATGTTTTTTAAATGTTAAAAAGATGCCCAGCCTCACCAATAATAATATGTGTAAATTAAAACTACAATTAGATACCAACTTAAAAGCTTTCAGACTGGCAAAGACCAAAAAGTTTGATAACACTATTAGTGAAATTATAGGGAAACAGACCTTCATTTGTGTACATATTGCTAATGGAATGGAACTCATTCACTCCTTATGGAGAGTAATTTGACAATTATGTCAAAATTTAAATTTCATATGCCCTTTCATTTAGCAATGCCATTTTATGAATCTATCCTGTAGATATATGTACAAATACTTAAAGATTGAAATAACCTAAATATTCATACATAAGAGTGGTTAACTAAATTACGATAATGCCTTATAAATGAATACAGGTTCAACATTGATATGGAAAATTTACAAAGTAAAACAAAATTAGTACAGTGTGCTTTCATTTGTTTTTATTTTTTAAAGATTTTATTTATTTATTTTTTCAGAGAGAGCGAAAGGGAGGGAGATAAACAGCAATGTGTGGTCGCCTCTTGTGCGCCCTCTATGGGGGCCTGGCCTGCAACCCAGGCATGCGCCCTGACTGGGAATTGAACTGGCAAAACTTTGGTTCACAGGCAGGAGGTCAACCCCTGAGTCACACCAGCCAGGGCCATTTGTTTTTAAAGAGTGAGTGGTATCATCTCCACGAACAGATGAAAAAGTGAGAGCTTGAAGAGTTAGTACTTGCCCAGAGTCATCACATAATCAGTAGTTAGATGACAGAGTCTAGGCCAGGCCCAGGGATGCCTGTTCTATCTGTAGTGAAATCCGGGTCTTCAACAGCGTGCTTTAGAGCCTTCCCTAACCTAGTAATCAAGGGACTTTCCTACCCTCTTTCCGACTGCTTCTTTTCATATTCCTTTCCACAAACCAACTCAACTTCTCTGCGTTCCTCCACACACATTCCCACTTTCCCCGCACACCTCTGTCTTTCCTCATGCTGCTTAGAGTTCTGGATGAGCCAGATCAAATGCTACCTCCTCCAGGAAGCCTTCATTGGTTCTCTTTGCTTCTTTTAATTAATCTTTGCTTTTGAAAAACTGTCCAGCACTTCATCTCTTTTACAGAAATCTTTGGAGGATGAATTCTAGAGGGAATAAAAAAGAGGAAGGGAGGAAAGAAACTATATATATCTATATCTATCTATCTATCTTCTATCTATCTATCTATCTATCTATCTATCTATCTATCTATCTATCTATCTAGTGGGCCCACTGCATCCTCTGTGTCAGGCACAATGCCACTGCTTTCACACGAGTTCTCATCTAGCATTTCAAGTAGCTGGAGGCCAGATCTGCATCTGATCCGTCTGGGCACCTTCCCGAAGGCCTAGCGCAGCTCCACCCCTTCAACGCAAACAGCTTTTGAGATTCTGCTGGTGTCAGGCACTGTGCTTGGTGCTGGAGCTACCAAGAGGAATAAGGCAGAGTGTTAGCCCTCCTGCTGTCTCTCTGTAGGGGAGCCAACTGTGTGATCCCGCAAACCACGTTTGAACCTTGCTGATAGGCGGGGCGGGAGAGGTTTGCTGGATGAATGGACGGATGAATGGAAGTGTGAATCGGACTGCATCTGCCTGATGCCGACCTGTGCTTCAAAACCTGCACAGTTCACTGGGAATCCAATCCTGAGATCGCCCTTGCCATGCACAGCCCTGGGGTGACAAAGGTCTTCCTCTCGCATCATCTTCCTAGAACTACATTGTCCAATACTGTAGCCAATAGCCACACGTGGCTATTTACGTTTAAATTAACTACAACATGGAAGAGTTGGGAAAGTGTGGAATTTGGGAGGCAACATTACCCTTTCCAGCCTTCCAACACAATACACAGGCACAGGTACCTGTGGCCATTTCCCTGAGAAGGGGGCAGGGCAGGGTGGCCTGTGTCAGGATTCCTCCCGGGGAAGCTCACACAACAGGAAAGCGTCCCCTCTGCTAATAGTCCTTCTAACCCTTCCTACTCCCGCCACAACAGGCCGCAGATACAGGCACATACATGGAGGGCTTGGCAGCAACCCAGCTGGGTGACACAGCGAATTTGGGATATGGGACCACAAAGGCCTTTCAACTCCCGTGGCAGGCCCAGGGGCGTGCCCCGGGGTGAGGGGTGCCGAGGCCACAGCGCCCCCTTCCTTCCACTCGCAGTGCAGAACCACGAGGCAGGAGTGGCTCCCACACAGGCGGCCCTCGCCTGCGCCAGCCTCCAGCCCCTGCCGGCCTCCGGGCGCGGCCTAGAATCAGGGGGAGCAGCTGCAGATGCCCATAAGCGCGCGTGATGCTCTGCCGGGAGTGGGCTGGGGGTGGGGCAGAAGGAGCTGGCATCCCTGCGGGAGTAATTTTCCTCTGCCCCTGCCCTGCTCCCGCTGGGGACCTTCTCAGGTTATCCTCCCGGTGGACGCCTGCTCTGCGCCTTGTTGGCCCAGCTTCTCAGCACAGCTTCTATCGGCAAGGAGACCAGGCGGCCACTAGAGGGTAGTGAAAACCCTTTTTTTAAATAAGGTGAGCGAGGACAGCTCCCAGGGTGCTCATTGCTTCGCTTCCCGGCCCCGCAGAAGCGAAAATAAAACAGAAAACATTCACGAAAGAAATTAATGCAAACCATACTTTCATGTTTTACATGAATTTCCACGTAGATGTGAATCAAAAGAAATAGTTTGGGAAATCAAATAAGAAACCTCCCAAAGCAAGATGTTCTGTGTCCACTTATTATTGTGGAATCTAAATTAATAAATTCCTCTAATAATGTGTTCTCTAAAGCCCTGGCAATCTAACAGCATCTCGAAGTTATTCGATTTGCTCTCGAGGAGGTAGTTTACAAGGAGGAGGCCAACATGCAGATTTCACTCACTTCCTTGGCATTCGGCAGGCCTCTTTTACTGTATTTGTCACATGTTTTGAGAACTGAATTTAGAAGTGAAATGAAAATTCAATACCTGCCTCAGCTTAGTTCTTCACAGTTACCGCTGTTCTGACTACCGTTGCAGGGAAAGCAGTCACTTCGCAGTCTTGCGGGTTTAGGTTCTACCAACAGGTGCCCCCTAGTGGCGGCACCAAAATCTGGACGTCGTGGTAACCTAGCACCTTTCCATAGGGAAAGTTGGGTTTAATTATCCCTAGAACTGAAAAATTGCCCAAACTGATTCATCATCTGCCTTTTGGCTTCTATTATGTATTCCTGTTTTTTTTTTATCTCTAACATGTTTGCATATCTTTAGAAAGAAGTAAGTTCCACTCCTTATGAGACCGTTCCATGTTTTCTCAACAGGCAAAACAAACAAAATCCTCTTGTGTAAATTCTAAGAGCTGATTGTGCCATGTAATTTTCAAAACAGCCCTGCAAGGTACTTATTACTCTCCCTATTTTGTAGATGAAGAAACAGGTGCCCTGGAAGTGCCCTCGCCAAGGCCGCACCGCTATTCCTCAGTCAAGTCCAGATGAAAATGATTGCTTAGCTCTTCCCGCTGATGAACTGAAGAATAGGAAATCTCTGAAACCCCAGAGCCCCTGGCTCTATAGCTGGCGCATCATAGGCCTTCAGAACACATGGAGTAAAAAGAGGGTGTGACCAACGTGGACTAAGGGAGAGAGATCCAGACATTTTCCCTGGGGACCCAAGGGAAAGATTGTGCTTTCGTGAGTGCACTAGGGGCTGGTGGGTAGAATGCATGGTTGGCTGGCCTCTCATTATTGCCCTTTTCATTTTAGATTTTATTTTGCCATTCTCACTTCCAGTCCAGGCTACAGAGAATGAAGGATATGAGGTGATGGGACCAGGTTGGGGCAGGGAGGGAGGAGAAGGACATCCAGGGACTTGCCAGGTTTTGCCTGGGCACATCCAAGCCAATGTCAGCCTTGCTGTACCTGGAAGCTCAGGGGTCTCTTATCTTCAGTCAGAACCAACTTTTATTGCGGATGCACTTTGTATCTTTGGTACTTGGCAGGGTCATTGCATTTAGTGCCCTCAAAGCACAGCAAGGCTGTATGCCTGCTACAGTAAGAAAAGGAAGCCTCAGAGAGGCTAGGTACCTGTCCGAGGAGCAAGAAAAAATTAAAAAACTTCACCCAGGAATATTTTTTTATTGTTAATTTTTAGAAAGAGGAACAATGATCACTTGCCTCCCTCACATGCCTCAACTGGGGTTCAAATGTGCAACCCAGGTATGTGCCCTGATCGGGGATCGAACCCGAAACTTTCTGGTATATGGGATGATGCTCCAACCAAATGAGCCACCCAGCCAGGGCTATGAGCAGTGCTTTCGACCTTGAGTCTCACTCATTTCCATGCACTCCACTCATTTCCAAAGTTATTTAGGTCAGCATATTTTCCCTTGTAATATGGATAGATTATTTATCACAGTCTGCATTCTATTCTGGGATCCTTTGACCTTCTAAATTATTTTAAAACTATGTATACTTTGATTCACTTTTTGTGCTGTAAATTTCTAGGGTTTTAACAAATGCATTGTGCCTTGTATCAAAGACCTTCACCACCTTAAAAAAAAAACAAACAAATTCATACTTCATCTATTTAACCCTCCAACCCCCTGGACCAAACCCTTGCGAATTACTGATCTTTTTACTGTCTCTATAGTTTTGCCTTTTCCAGAACCTCATGTCATTGGAATCATATATTATGTGGCCTTTTCAGATTGGCTTCTTTCATTTAGTAATATTCATTTAAGGTTCACCCATGTCTTTTAGTGACTCGATAGCTTATTATGTTTTAAAATGACAGAATAATACCCATTGTGTGAATGTAGCACAGTTGTTTATTCATTCAAGGTTCTGTTGAAGGAACATCTTGACTGCTTCCAGTTTTTGGAGATTATAAATAAAGCTGCTATAAGCATTCTTCTTGCCCATTTTTAAATTGTCCTTGGCTTTTCAAATAGTCTATTAAGGCTATAAATGTCAAGTTTCAACTATTTTTCATCTATTATTTCTTCAGTGACTTCATGATTTTAGCCTTGCAATATTTCAAAATGTAATAAAACATCTTATTTTCTCTTACAGTTTCCAGGTACTCTGTCTCGCTCAGATTGGTTTTCTCCATCTCAAGATTAAAAGATGTTCTTCTGAATTTCTCTTTCATGTTAAGGAAAGTGCCTGGGTTTAAGAAAAAGGGATGAAAATGCTGAAGAATAACGGAGGGCACGAAAACAGCGATTTGGGCCTGAACAGCATTTTCCTCTGAACTCTGAGTGGTCTAGCCCTTGGGCTTTCTAGAGTGAGCCGCGAGGAAAGGTTTTTCTGGGGTCTCTTCAGACATTGTACTTCTCATGTGGAATGCCTTTGGAGAAGAAAAGCCAGACCCCAGCTTTGTTCCATGAGTTCATCTGTCCATTACTGTATCCCTTTATTTGTATGCTCCATATTTATCCCCCTCCTGGCCTTGTGGGCAAGCAAGAAAGCAGGTAAGAAGAGAGGAAGGAAGGGAGGGAGGGAGGGAGGAATGGGTGTTGACTATTTTCCCTTTACTCTCAAGTTCCGTGTTCAGTTCTCCTCTACTGTGCTGTAGGCCCTAGGTAGCTAACCTTGTTGAACCCCATCACCAGTGCTCCCTTGCCTTCTGGTCTTCCACTGGGGTTGGCCAGTTATGGACACTGTCAGGGGACTGGAGATTGGGAGGAAAGAGAGGTGGGTATTGATTATTCCTCTTGCTCTCCACCTGCTGGGTTGTCCTCCTGTCCAGCAGCCCTCGTCCAGGGCATCAGCTTTCACTGGGGAACGCATAACCCCACTTCCCCCCCTGCCTCTGCAGGTCAAGTGTGAGGGCAGCTTCCTTCTGTTGGAAGTGGCTGTGGGCACCAACCTCCTTCATTACTTACAGGAAGCCACCCACACCTCTGTAAATAGTAACTTCATTAAGCCTTTCAAAACCCACAGCTGAGTGTATGCTCTGTTTTGCCTAGACTCTGACAGGTCCTTAAAGGGGAGAAAATGGGGAAAGAAGCAAAAGGAGGCTTCTCAGAAGAGCTAATATAAGCCCCGAAGGAGCAATTTCTGTTATTTCCTTCATGCACAAGGGGCCAGAGGATGGCTTGAGTCACCCCTGGCTATTCTGTGGCTCTGCTCTGTCAGCCCCTCAGTGCTTGGTTCTATCTGGATAGGAATCCTGGATAAAGTGGAATTGTAACTTATCTGTTCATGTCTGTCCCCCGCACTGGCCTGAAGACTTCTCAAAGGCAGAGATTCGGTCGAGGCCGTGTCTGCCTCTCGCCGTGCTTCTCTCAGGCCTCCAGGCCCAGAGCTGCCTGCACGTGGGCCCACCTGAAGGGGGCGTGAAGGCTCCGCCCATGGAGGAGTCCTGTAGGCTCATGTTTCTAGAATCCACCCTCTTTCCAGGAGCTGGAACCAACTCAGAAGCCCCTGGCCAGGCTCTGAAGGTTAAAAATATTTGACATTGATGAGTCTGGAAGATGACTAAGCTACTGGGTCAAGAAAATCAACTCCCTCTTCCAAGATAATTGCCTAATCCGTTATCAAGTTGTTTCGCCCCGACAAACCCTGGCCTCCCAGGTTCCTGCCACCCTTGCGTGCTTCTTCAAGGATTGCCAGTTTGGCTCAACACTTTTTTTGTTTTCACATGCTTTTGTTCTGCTGCTATCTCAGGTGTCGCCCCTCAAGACCTTGACGGGGAGACCCTGACCACACACAAGCCACATCTGTGGACCCCTGGCTCCCATCCCCAAACCAGGGTACAGTCATTTGAAATCTGGGCTGTCCCAGGAAATCTGGGACGTGTACTCATTATTGCAGGACCAACACTAAACCTTGATCCGTTTTCAGTTTAAACAGTTACCGCAAACATATGGAAATAACCACAAACATATGGGAAGAAACACCCAGTAAACAAAGTTTGTTGAAGTGTGTCTGACAGTAGTTGTTCTCACAGGCATGGTGACCAGACTTCTATAATTTCCTAATGCAGTGTTAATTTCAAATGTTCCATTAGTGGAAACATTTTTAATGCTGGATATTATGATTCTTTTTATGTTGTCATATTGTTTTCCATAAAAGCAGTGCTCTGGGTAAATAATAGAGTGTGATGGTTTCTACACCACTGTAGGTTTTCATGTGAAATGACAGACCAGATGACAATGTCAGCAAGCCCAGCCCTGAAGTAGTCCCAGCCCGGATGCGAGAGACTGAGTGGGGAAGCCTCCCGAAGATTCCAGCCACTTGGATCTTCCCAAACGGAGCAAAGACAGAGAGCATCGCCATGACACCGGATCTGAATTTCTAATCTATAAATTCATCAATGTAAAAAAAAAGTTTTACCAAAAAAATCCCCCCAAACTAAAACAAAACGAAATAAAAACCAACTCACCAGAGTAACCAGAATACAGCTTTTCTTAGACCATTTTCCTTAATTTAGTGTATGAAAATAGTTACCTCTGAAGTTGAAGAAAAGGATTATCTCCCTCCAGATTTTCCAGGACTAAAAATTCCAGATAATCTAGTGCTTGGAAGGCCCCATCCCACTAAGAGCAGAGTTATTTCACCCACGCAGGGGCGTGGCCCTCCCGGTGGGGAGCTCTCTGCTGTGCAGAGAGAGAGGTGGCTGGAAGGGATTCTCAGTGTCGCGTCAGGAGTAGTGAATGCTGGATTCCAGCCACCCTTCCTGGCATCCTGGCTCCAGGACTCTTCCTGTGACGGACACTTTCTCTGAAGCACCGTCAGGTCTTGGAATCACGGCTTCATCATCTGCCAAAGGCCAGGTTTATGAGCTGTCTAGGCGTGGTGCTACATCCTCCGGGTTTGCTGAGCTTGTGTGACTAATACAGGTACCGGGGCTTGCGACTGGTTAGGGACAGGAGTGCTTACCGTATTTTGCCGTGTACAAGGTGCACCCGTGTTTTTGTAGGCATCATACACAGGATTATCACATCCATGATTGTCCTCACAGTATGCAATCACTATGCCCATGTATAATGCGCACCCTTATTTTCCCCTCAAGAATTTGGGCAAAAAAGTGCACATTATCCATGGCAAAACACGGTAAGTCTTCTGGATTATAGGATATATTGCGTAGATGTATTTTGTTTTTGTTTCGTAACTCTAGAGATAAGAATCAATACTTGCTGTGTCTCTCCAGGCAGGAAAGATGGGCTTCTGCATCAGCATCGAAAGCAGTTGCTCCCTGAGGGTTGGTCTCCCACCCACGATCCCCAAGCATGTGCTTCACCCCGGAGTCTGCTGAGAACTCTGCTCTGATAAATGCGCCCAATCCTGCGAATTTGGCTTGAGTCCATCGGGGTCACCCAGAAACTCCCTCCCCCTTGTTTGTTTTAGAAACCCATGGTCTTTTGGTTTCAGTATCAATTTTAGCTCAGCTTTCAGCATGTTTTCAGCCAAAAGTCTAAATCAGAGTGTCCAAAGCTTTCCTAGTCTGTCATACTTAAGATGTATGGGAGAGAAATTGGGCAGGGTGCGGGGGGTGGCGGGGAGAGGAGAGAGAAGGAACTTCTGTATAAGAAAAAGAAGTTGAGATCATTTAAAACTACTTATTCCCCTAGTTCTGGAGCCATGAACAATTGACTAAAAACAATTATTTTACAATGACTGAAGGACAGTCAACTGAGGATCTTTAATGTCCTTTTATAAAGTCATTTACTGCATGAGTTTTGAAAGAAATCAAAGAATCCCTGATAGTCACGGGCACGGCTTCCCCTCAACCCTGCACCTGGAGAACATTTTATTGAAGATATTAAACAGCTCTTCGGCTCTAGAGTGTATTCCGTGTTCACTAGGAAGTATAATTATCTGCTTCTCCAACCTTAATTCTACAGTATTGACTCAGCATGTTTGTTAGAAGGTGGCGTATTTACTTCATTTAAATGTTCAGGCTTTGTAACGTGCCGGACAGTAACGCCGCTCAGAGCCTGCCTCATCCCTCAGTTCCCCGTATTCCAATATCTTGCCTCTGCCGACTCTAGCGTCATCATGCCTCAGTTTCCCCATTCCTTCTCCCAGCCTGGGAGATGGAGGAGGGCATTTGGGACTCAGCTGGACTCAGATCTACAAGTGCATCGAAGGCCACCGCAGAGCTGCCCAAGCCCATGGCTCCACCCAACCAGCAAAGGACAGTTCTGGAGGCAGCAAATACTTCTTCTTTCCCCTCCTTGTGCCCACAGCCTCCTCCTTTGCAGGAACCCAGTCGGCTCATGGCATAAGCCCTGCTTTGTGACTTTCCTCCAGGGCTCAGAAAGGCCCACGCCCAGGCTCTGCCTCCTCTGGCTTGCTTCTCCTCACACCGGTAGCCTCTGATGTTGGGGCCACCGAACATTCACACTGTAGAATTTAGTTCTTGACGACGTAGTGTCAAGTGCCCTGACCATTATGTCACAGGTGTTAGCCTTGCCTTCACTTGGAGAAGCTCCTGAAAGGGTCTTTCTCATTGCCAACAGCTCCTGACACTGTGTTTCGCTCACCGCAGGCATTCAGTAGATAAACACTTGCCTTTATACCAATTCTTTCCCTGTGACGGTGGTGAACACACTCAGCCAGCCCGACCCAGGCAGGCTGGGCTCTGAGCTGAGGTTTGGCCTCTGGCTTCCCGAAGGTGCCGTGCAAGGCAGTGATGGCAGCATTGCATCCATAGAAACGCCCAAAGCCCTTCTGGAAGGCCCCTCTGGCCTCTCCTAGCCCTGGTACATTCGGTTTCCTTGGGACTCCCCCCTCCCCCAGTCCCTCCACAGTACCCCTCCTTGAATTTAATTTGAGGCATTTTTGAAAAGGGTATCTTTTCTCTCCACCACTGTCTGGCATTTAAAATGGCAGGTTGGATGAATGAATTGGTGGACTAAAGATAGGAGGGTGAGTAGGTCAGTGAGTGGTTAAAGATTAAAAGAACGAACCAGGGGCTCTGGCCAGGTAGCTCAGCTGGTTTGAGCATCAGCCTGACACGTCAGGGTTGTGGGTTCGATCTCCCATCAGGGCACGTAAAGAATCAACCAATGAAAGCATAACTAAGTAGAAAAACAAATCGATGTTTCTCTCTATCTGTCTGCCTGTCTCTCCCTTGCTCTCTCTCTCTCTCAAATCAATCAATAATAAAAAAAAATTAAAAAAGAATGAACCAGGTATGCCCTGGAATGGTACATGGCCCCCTCCAGGTCTTACTTGTTCAAGACCCCAGTGGGATTCCATTGACTCCAGAATGTGAAATGTTTTTAAAAAATCTGTAACTGAAGGACCAGAATATTTATGAATATGTAGTCAAAATGTGGCAAGACATTTATAAAGGTAACTCTAGAATATGGTACGTACAAAAATATTCATTTATATCTAGTTGCTAGGTAATACATTTCTTGCAATGTTCAATGTTTTTATTCATCACCTATATTAGAGGTCCATTACTTCCCTCAAATGGAAGCAAAATATTTCTGCTATCACCATCAATATTCTTTAACCTTGAACTTGAAGGAAGCTTTTAAAGAAAAGAGGCTGGGAGAGCTTTAAGATCCCTTGCAGAGTGTCTCAGCTTGGCTGCATGTTTGGGTTACCCGGGGAGGCTTTTAAAAGTCTTGATGCCCAAGGTTCACGTCAAATTTATTACATTAGCATCTCTGGAGATAGGACCCAGACATCAGTATTTTTTTTTTCCTTTCTCTTTTTTAAAACATTTTTTTTTCTTTTTAAGTGTTTTCTTTTTTCTTTTATGGTATGGCATCCATACTTTTAAAGCTCCCCAAGTGATTCTCATGTGCAGCCAAGGCAGAACTGCTGCTCTGACCCGCAGGCAGCTGAGGCTGATGAAAAGACTTACTGAGCAAGTGTGAGGGTGTGTGACGTTCCCCTCAGGAATCGGGCCTGCAGTCAGCCTGTGTCCTCACTCCGGTGCCCGCCCTCGTCTCCTCGTCCTCTGTGCTCACTTCTGTCTTGCCAGTCAAGGTCGTCTCAGGGGCCACGTCCACGAGCATCCGAATTCAGGTGAGGGACACTGTCATTTTGTGAAGGGTGTGCTTCCCACTCAGGAACTTCCCGAACGGAACTTCTGCGCTTACAAAGCAGTTTCAGGAATTGAGAAGAGCAGCTAGTTGAAATAAATCCTGAGGAGGTTGCACACCACTCTGACCCCGAGTCGGCCATTCCCCCAAACCATAGGAAAGCTGGGAAAGACAAGCCGTAGGGCAGCTTGTCGGGGAACATGCTCCCCACACTTTTGTACTGACTGTTTCTGGTAGAAACTCCGACCACAGTTTGCTCGGGGGGTCACTTTCTCTTCCTACTGCAGCAGCTTTGAAAACCCACTTGCCTTTAGCCCTGGTCTCCGTTTCTGCTTTGACAGTTTGTTTTCCGGGCCGGGTCATTTCATGAAACCATTTGGAAAAACAGTGTCTGGAGGTGCCCACCCAAAGTGTATCTTTCCCTGGCATTTGGCAGCAGTTGGGTGTAAAGTTGGACACAGGGGGGCGGACCTCACTATCTCCCAGCCCCACCCATGAATCCCTCCGATGCCCTGTCCCCGGGCGGGGCTCCTTAGTGGGTCGAATCAAAAGACATCCACACAACACCAGTGGTTGCAGTTATGTATTCAGCGTCCTATGTCCTGGAATAACAGGGGCCTGGAGGGGAAGAGAAACACTGGAAGAGCTGCCTGGCTGGAGTAACTACGTCTACTAAGTGATGGCTTCCTACACTTTACAGAATCATCTTCCTACAGGAGAATCGGCTCCCACACGGGTAGCAGGGGTTGCAAGGGTCGCAGGGGTTGCAGGGGCTGCAGGGGCTGCAGGGGCTGCAGGGGCTGCAGGGGTTGCAGGGAGAAGTGCAGGGGTAGCAGGGAGACTCGATCTTGACACAGCTGCCGAGCCCGTAGGAGTAGGTCACGTCCTTCTCGTCCACGCACGGGGGCAAGCTGAACTCTTTGCAGATGTTCATGTAGCTGTACTTTTTTGACCCGAGGCAGTCGTACCTGTTCTCCCGCTCGGCCGACACACACACCTTTCCGTCCTTCACTCGGACTTTTACTTGATCCGGTTCAAAGCCGCACACGTTCACCGATCCTAAAACATTACTGCTACAGCAAGAGGAGGCCAGAATTCTGTTTGTTGTTCTTCTCAGTCTGAAATTCAGAAGATGGGAAGGGTGGGAGGGAGAAGTTCAGACCTGGCTTGAGAAGCAATATTTTTATCTCTATTTTTTTTTTATAACAAAAGTAAACACTAGTCATTGTGAAAAATCAAACTTTACAGAAGCGTATAAAGTAAAAAATGAAAGACTTCTCATGTAATCACACCCCCCCACAGGTGAACCTCTGTTTAGAATGGACAGATGCTTGGCCCTCCAGATCTTTCTTTTGTATTTAAATCCCAGCACCTACTCTTCTTAGTTAAGGAAACTTGGGCAGGTTCCTTAACTCCTCTGTGCATCAGTTTCCTCATCTGTAAAATGAAAATAATAATAGTACCTACATCATAGTATTGGAGGTTTCGATGAAATTATGTATTTTGATTAATATTGTGCTTGGCACATTATAAACTCTGCTTAATTATTACCATGATTGTTCTTATTAATACTATTATATGTAGACCCTTAGAGTTTGTTTTTTAAGGGGATACCATTTAAAACTTGCATTTTAATGATGGCTGTCAACCTCAGGATCCAGCCCTGCAGATCCACAGGACTGGTGGCGTCCCTGGGTCATCACACAGGCTCAGCCCGAACACTCCATCAACAAATGACAAGGCAGGATGGTAGGTAGGGCCTGGCTTGTGTCCTCCTGTCTCAGGTTGCTCCAGACTCCGGACCACAGGCCCCAGCAGGGAAGTCAGCTTGGAGGCGCTGTGCACTGGATCCTACCGGCTTGCAAGGGTTAATTATACATATCCCTTCCCGCCTCCTCATCCAGTGACTTCATGCTGATAGCTTGAAATCTATCGTGGTGAGAATATTTACACCATGGGAATTGGTAAGCACAGCACATCAAGGCTTTTCTCTTCCCTGCACTGAGCTGATTGCTAAATACCACACCTTGTGCCCCTGGAACAGCAAACACAGACCTCTGTGGTTCCTATAGAGCTGTCTTGTTGCTCAGCAATCCTGTGTATGAATCTTTTATAATAAAAGAAGAACAATAACCATAGCTCACACTAATTGATCACTTCTGATACATCAAGAAGTAGTAAAGTGCCGTGCTTAAGAGCACAGCTATTTAAGTCCAAATCTTGGCTCTGCCATGTGGACAAGTTGCTGAATCTCTATGCCTCAGTTTCCTCATCTATAAATTTGGGACCTACTTCTAGGTTTGTTGTGAGGAAAAAAAATCAATGAATGAATGAAAAGTATATTAGTACTTGACACATGATTAAGATACTGGGTTTTGTGGAAAGTGCTAAGTCGGTAAAGGCATTGTTTTGTTCACTCTCCACGATAACCCTTTAATACAGATGTAATCATCACCGTTTTACAGATGAGGGGAAGGTAAAGGTGCTGAATGGAAGAGTCTGGATTCAAATTCAGGCCTGTTAATGCCACAGTGAGGATTTTAACCGTGGGTTAGCCTGAGCTCTCATGATCTCTGCAGCCTGGTGTGGGCCCATTTTCTAATTACCCAATCCTCCCAAAGAAAACCTAATGCTCTGAAATGGTCATCTTTTTATACCTTAACATGAAAAAAATCTGTGTTCTAAGAGATACTCCTGGCAAATCTTGTATAGTCAGTCTCCAAAGAAAGGCCTTGGAGTGTGTGATTTCTAGAACATTTTCCAGTTTGAGGAGTCTAGACCCAATGACTGGATTATTGGTTTGAGATACATTTTTAATTCTTACTTTTTATGCTGAATTTTGTTATATACTTCTTTTTGTCACTTAAGTTCATTGTAGAAAACTCAGAAAATACAGATTAGCAAAAAAAGGTATATTTTTAACAATACCCATAATTCTATATAACATTGAACACTTTGGGGCTAGACTTCTCTCTCTCTGTGTATGTATCTATTTCTACACATTTTCACTCGATAAGCCCTAACATGATTGGTTTAATGACAATGTGGGCCCTTGTACTTAAGTTTATAAACGAAGGCCCTGAGTGGCTAATTTCTAAATGATCAAATAGAACGCTGTCCTACAAGATACTGAGGCCAACAGAAAACTTCTGTAAGGCACCTAGGGGACCATGACAGTCACTTGGCTTCATTTCTATCCCTGGCTCTGGTCATCTTTCATGCTGGGTCCCCATAGACCATACTAAGAAGAAAGGAAGAGAACTGGACTTCCTTTAAAGTCTGTCTGCATCTCTGTGAGACCAATGGGAGAAAAAGCACTATGTCTCCCTGGATGGGCAGAGAATAGCACACACAGAGGCACCATGCCCTCTGTGGCTGGACCACAGGCTGGAAGCCCCAACAGGCAAAGCCAAGCATGAAGTACAAAGCAGAATGAGTGCCCCCGAGCTCTGAAGAACCTCCCTTGGTGTGTGAATGGTCTGAGCCACGCTCTTCTGTCCAGCTCAGACCTTTCAGTTGGAGATGAGAAACATCATGTCCTGCCATGAAGGCAGGGCTGGGTCACACAAAGAAGGACCATGGACCCCAAGCAGGATTGCCAGACCTGACTAATACTGCCACGTCTGATCCCATGTATAAGACACAGGCCCTCTGCAGGGGGTGGGTCTGGGGGCCAGGCCTACAAGCCACAGCCGACTCTGAGGTCCATCTCCTCATAGCACCCTGAGTCTTGGGGCACAATTTCATGTCTTTTATTGCTTAGATTCCCCCTCTTCCTCTATTCCCATCACTCTGTCCCTTTGTCCCTTTGCCCCTTTGCCCCTGCACATGTCCTCCTCCAGTGTGGATCTTTAGGAAATCACCTAAAAAGTTTGGCAAGGTTACATTTCTCCTTCCTTTTGCTTCAAGGTCAGAGGTTATCAGTGGGGATGTGTGGGTTCAGGAGAAATTGCCAGAGCCGCATTTTACTCATCAGACTCAACTCTGAACTTGCAACTCGACTCCCGCCTAGCAAGGTGTCCATCATCCCATGTGGGATTTTCCAAGGCTCTGTGGGGATTGCCTCCCATACTTATCATGAGGCTGGAGCTTAACCACAGTAGATATGGTGAAACTAGCCCCTTTGGTTTGTTGCAGAAGCCCCTTGGGAAAGCTGGGGAAAATGCATGGGCAGCCAGTGCCTGTGTCTGCCACCTCTTGTCCCCACTGAAACTGGGTTTCACCAGCATGTGCGACCAAGGTCCAGAATGTGACACACACTGCCCATGGCAGTGGGGAGTGATATAACCAGTCATCTTCACAAAGATAAATCATGTTCAGCTGCTGATGTGTAAAGTTATGAAGACATCAAACAGGCCCATCTTTTCTCAAGAGCAAAGGGCAGTAGGCCTTTCTGTAGTTGTTGCTGCGAAGTACTTGGCCTTTCCCCCTAAGTTAGACTCCTTCCTAGGGCCTGTGACACGGGGCTCCTCCTTTTCAACACGTCTTCCCCTTCCTCTTCTTTCTTGTCCCTCTTCCCTGCTTTGCCTGTCTGGTCTCTCCTCGCCAGACTTTTGGTTGGTGCTGAAGGACAATGTCACCCTGCAGGAGCAGAGTAGAACAATGCAGGTGCATCTGAGTCCCCAACAACACTCGTTAAGACGGGTGGCTGGGTGCCACCTCTGGGGATTCTGGCTCAGCTGGTCGGCCAGAGGAGCTGAGGATTTGCATTTCTGACCAGTTCCAGGCGGGGTTGCCACAGCTGGCCCGGGACCACTCGAGGAAGCACTGACTGGATGAGGCAAGCCTGGCTTTAGGTCCCTCATCTCCCACTCCTGGTGATCGAAGGACATGGCCGCTGAGGCTGTTTTGTCACCTCTAAGGTGGCCAAGATGGTACAAGGGAAAGCAAAGTGGAAGTTTGAGGGACATGCTTTTACCCAATAAAAAGGGTAAGTCGTTCAGGCTGTGCTGGGCTCTGCCTTACACAGACTTTCCTGAAATCTGAGGCTTTAAGTGACTAAGCCCAAGTCCTGCATTATTAAACAAGGTCAGCCCAAGCAGTAGACATGCACGTGGCCCAGATGGGCAGCAGCTCCTACCCGTGTCGTCCTGGGGTGACTGGGCTCCAAGACCTGTGTGTATGGAGAGGTTGTGATGAGGGGGTCCCAGTTGGCTCCTCGGGGGAAGCGGGAATGCTCTCCTGTTAGTGGGAAGGCCAGCCTTTCACTGGCCATCAAGGCTCCAGGCTTCCCCTCTTTGAGGCCCTGGCTTCCGAGGCAGGGAAGGGGAGGGAGGATGAAAAGATTTCCCTTAGAACTGGGCTAGGCGCCACTAAACAGGCAAAGAGGTCACCACGAAGGATGAGCGTCATCAGCCTCCAGGGTCAGAGTGATTCAGTGAAAACCACATTCTCCAAGTGTGAAGGGGTAAGCCAGGAAAGAAATGAGAGGGCAGATCTTTGAGGTTTTCAGAAAACGGAGTGCCCCTGGTGTGGGGACGTTCATGGGAATTTCTTGTTGAGACTTAGGCCAGCCGCAGCGGGGAGTGGAGGGAAATGCAGTCTCAGGGCCAGTTTCCAGGTGTTAGAAAGGTGTGCAGGTCTGGGGCCTCCACACCCTGTGGTGTGGCTGCGCAGCGAGGTTCATTGATCCACAAAGGCTGCTGCCAGGAGTCGGAGTGGCAACGGGGCATCACTGATTAGGTGATAAACTCCTGACAGCAGGATTGAGTGGGCGCCGCGATTGCTCGTTTCTCCCACTTTAGTGCTGAGGGCAGGAGCCCACGACGTGCGGTGGGGATGAGGTGCACCAGGTCGGATTGCTGGCACGGCTCCTTGCAGAGGAGACCAAATTCGGCAACCTTGGCCCTTCCAAGTCCAGAAGAAGAAGGAAGAGTCGGGGAAACAGCTAGTGGATGCTTGCTATGCAAAAGCTAATTTGGTGGGGAAAAGAGAACATCAAAGAAGCTAAAGAAACGAAAGTCCTCACTTGGGTGTCTACCAAGGAAGATACTGCTAAGGTGTCTCTTAGTGCAGCTGCTCAGCAAACAGTGGAAATGGACTGGACCTTCTATACCCAGTTTAAAAAAGTACCACACCCACCTGCACACAGATATGCACACGCACGCAGGCACACACACCGATCAAATAACATACACTCAGGACATTCTTGGGAATTAAATTCCAGCCAAGCCTTATCAGTCATCAAAGAGCACCCAGAGACAGAGCTGACAGACGCCCACAGAAAAGCAACTCCACCGGGGCCATGGCGGCTCAGACCGGGGAATCCTTCTGGTTTGGCAAAGAACCTTCTGGACAACGTGGCCTGACATCTTAAAGGACGTGTCAACCTAACCGAACTGCCAGCATTCTTTAAAGGAGTAGAAAGGTCATGTGAATGTGATTTCTAAACTCAGAAAACCTCGGGCAATGTTTCACACCAAAACTTGTTTTAAAGAATTGAATTAATGTGATATTTCTGGATCTATTTAGTCATGGGTTGGGAGTTAGCTGAGAGATAAGAAAAAAAAGAGGCATTTCCCTGGAAGAAAAAATATTAACAGGGAGAGTCCTGTGGGATCAGGGCTGGATAAGATCTGACATTTTCATCCATATTCAGGAAAATTGAATATTTAGGCTCGCAGGCGACATGAAGCCCTTCTGGGTAGTGAAATGTCGAGCCGCCACAACAAAGCACAGGGGCCTTTGCCGGGTGGCGTGAATGTTGCGAGGAAAAGTGGCTGAGAGGTGGTACAAGGGGGCCTGTCCGCGGTCACTTCTGAAATGGATCTTTCTGTTCAGAGCGCTGGGAATCAGTGTAAAGACATTGCCAGCATCAGGCACTGCTGCAGGACAGAAAAAAATAGCAAAAATCCAGACATTGTCAGGGAAAGCATCCCCTCGTGTACAAACCACACTGCTGAGAATTAAGCTTGGACTTGGGCCCACTGCACACCGAGAAATCGGGTCCCCGGCCGGAGGCGCGGGGTGCCCGGATGATAAAGAGCAGAGAGGCGCTCTCCCCTGAAGAGTCTGGGCAGCAGGGACAGCCGGGAGACAAAGGCTGAAAGGACTTGGGTCAAAAGTAATCAAGGGTTCAAAGGTAATGGGAGCGTGGACACAGATCTGCTCCCCCTTCATTTAGATCAAATATTACAAAAGAATCCTTGGCTCAATCTTGCTACTCTAAGGAGTAAAAATAAAAATGAGTTCAAGTCGAGTGTAAATGAGCTTATCAGCAAGAGTCCCATCCAAGACTATCAAGGGATGTTTGTCCCTGACCTTTGGTGACCTATGACCTGGACAATAATTGCCTGATTGCCCTTCCAGTGAAACAGCACTGTCCCTGTTGTCAAGGCTCTTGCTCTGTCTCTCTTTATCTCCCTGTCTGTCTGTCTGTCTAATCTATTATTTGTCATCAGGATAGGACAGTGTTGTTTAAAGATACAAACTTGCAACAAATAGTAAATAATTTTCAGAGCTTTAAAGTGAATATAGACAATAATATTGTATTATAATCATCAAACTCGCTAAGGGACTAGAACGTAGCTATTCAAGCCACTAAAAGAAATTATAATTATGTGATGTGACAGAGGTGTTAATTATCACCACAATGACAATCATACTACAATATACAAATGTATCAAATTAACATTTTGTCCACCTTAAATTATACAACATTACACATCAAAAATAGTTCAACAAAAATATCTGTCATCTATTTGTGCACATCTTTAAAAATAGTAGTATATTAGATAGTTTTTCTGCACCTTGCTTTTTTTTTTTTTTACTTAATACATCAATACATAAAGTGCTTCGTCAACCATTTTTGCATCTACATTATCATTCCAATGTATGGATGGACCAGAACTCATTTCACTAGGGAACTGGGCTTTCAACTATTTTCTTTCAACGATAGGAACAGACTAAACGGCATATGTAGAAAGTTAAAAAAAAAAAAAGAAAGAAAGCTTCCTTTAAGTCAAAAGAGAAAATGTAATCAAACAAAAAATTTTTTGATGACTTTTAAAATTACCCATTCAATTAAAGCCTTTTCCACTCTGTCCTGAAAGCTGAGACTCTCAATTCTGCACTCTATTTGCGCAATTTTTACCAGAGTCAGAGAGAGAGGCCAACATAACAGACCCAACTCCAGGCGAATTTTAAGTCTTCACCTGGAGTTGGGAAATAGGAGAAAGGTTTTCCTACAAAACCCAGAAAATGCCTCTATTGTTCAATTTGCTGCCCTGCTCTTAAAGCCTCCGGCAAACATTAAGGATTTGATCAATTATTATTACTTCTCCTGGAGTCATTTCTGTAAGTCCAAACATACTCAAATCACTTTATTCATAACCAGGAAAAATGTGCAGCTCACTGCTTCCAATAGCTTTTTAATGCTGCCCCTCGTTTCTTTCCCTCATTAAAGCCCCAGTGTTTATCACGCCGACACTCCTGCCATAAACCAACGGCGGCCCTGCCAACTGACATCATTACATTGTCTTTTGAGAATCCTATAATTCCCCTCAAAGACCCATTCACTCTTCCGAACTCTTTGCTAAGCCACCAGAGTCATTATCTCGAACCCTCTTCATCTCCGTTCAAGTATCGATTGTCACCTCCCTCCCCTTATGCCCGCTCAGAAGGCGCATGTACCAACTATAGGAATCTGAACAAGTTCTTTTACTTGGCGAGCTCTCTCTTCTCATCTTCTATGGCCCTGATGGCTTTCCTCTCCAAACTTCTGAGCGATGGGCGAAGGCAGTAGAGCTTGACATCACACAGGCAGCAGGGGTAGAGATCGCAGAGGCCGCAGGAGCGGGAGCGCTTGGAGTAGCACAGGCAGTACGGGTAGGGGTGCAGGTCGCAGCAGCAGTAGGGGTGCATGTACAGGTCGCACAGGCACCGCGTGCTGATCTCGTCGATGCATCGCAGCTGCCTCAGTTCTCTGTCCACCTTCTTTATGTCCCGTCTGACACTGTCCAAAAGACAACTCAGTGCAGCCATTACAGTCACACCTTATTGTTTTGTGAGTACCTTTGGGAAATGGCACTCGGGGGAAAAAATTGTTCTAAGCTCTTCTCAGAAGTTTCTTTTAAAAATAAATGAGGCGCACATGTTTCACTTACTTTAAAGCTTGTGTTCTATGACCTCAGCCTCCTCTGAGTATGTCATAGTCTCTTGGTTGCCATGTGAACCGTGCACAGTCATGGCCTTCAGAGACCCTCCTCCGAGCTATAAAGCTGCTCTCCGAACTTTGCTAATGTTGAGATTTCATTCACCTTGAGGTGGGATGGGTCCCCCAACACTCCCATCTCGGGGTTCGCGGGCTGACAATTAATGCCCTTGACTTCTGGGTGTGAGCCCTGAGGACTGGTTGAGGCTGTGGAGGCCCCAGTGGGGGCGACGGGAGGAGCCGCTGGCCCCGTTCTCGGTGCTCTGCCAGCTGCTTCGGCCTTGCCCCTCAGCCTTGCCCCTCACACCCTCGGCTTCCTTCTGGCCCCGAGCCTCTTTACATGTAGACTACAAAGAGCTTTCCCATGGTTCTCCTGACAGAGTCATCCTCATGCCTGCTTTTGTCCTTGCCCTTCTGAGCCCCACGTCTTTGAGTCCTGCCCTTTCTTTACGAGCTGGAGTCCTGGCTATTCTGAGACATCAGGATCCTGCTCTTAAGTGCTCATCTCTCAATGCTCAGGGTCCCGTCCTTGGTCACTACCACCAAGCCACTCTACCTCTGTTTTCTGTCCAAGCCCCAGACACCCTGTCCCTGAGGGCTTCCTGATACTCTTGGAGCCGACTGCCTGGAACCCCCCCTTGGGCAGGTATCCTGTGCTCCGCCTCAGCCTTGGTTCGAGTACTTCTATTGCCCTGGGCCTTTCCCCTCCACCTGCTGGCCAGCTCCCAAAGCCCCCTTTTACGGACTAAGATGTGAGGTATAGAGGATAAGTGGTTGGATGGAACACTGGAGAGGGAGACAAAGGTGGGGTTCGAAGGGCCTTGTGGGCCACCTAGAGAGTTTGGACTTTGTTTTGTGCACAACGAAGACTCCCTGGTTTCCTTTTCAGTTGGGGGAAGTTGAAAGGTAAGTCTTACAGCCGCACCGAATGTACACGGTGAGGGGACAGCGGCAGTGGCCCAAGTCCAGACGGGGGTCGCGGCTCTGGGGATGGCAAGCAGGAGACCAGCAGTGTCACCTTCTGCCACACCCACTCAGGCCCCTTCCAATCCTTTCTCCATGCGGCAGCTAGAGTGACTTTCATTTATAAATCTGTCATTCCTTAACCCCACCCCCAAAAACGTTTCAATGGCTCTTCTGTCCTGTTAGAAGAAGGGCCAAAATCCTCACAAGGTGCTGAACAAGGAGGCCTCTACCAGCCGCTCCAGGCTCCCTTCCTGTCATTGTCCCCGTAATTCATTAGACCTGGGCCACCATGGCCGTGCTCGAAGTCCCACCCAGTGCCCCTCATTCAGGACTTGGGGGCGCTCTGATCTGTCTGCTTAACTAAACTGCCACACCATGTCCTTGATCCGGCCAACTCCCAAGGCATTCTTTTGGTTTCCTCTTAAGTTTCCCTTCCCCAAACTAAACAGATTACTCCGCATATTTCTTTCATACCATCCTTTGCCTGTTTCCCCATCTGGAAAGGCAGGGATCTTGTTCCTTTTTTTTGCTCACCATCAGTTACCTACCACAGTGCCTGGCACACACTAGGGGCTTCAGATTTATTCACTGAATGACCAGATTAATGACTTAAACACAACTTGGCACATGTGCCGTTGACCTGGGTGAGAGATACAGGAAGAAGGGTAAGTTTGGGTGCAGCATAAACACACGCTGGAGGCGTGTGTGACAACCCTGAGGCAGAAATGTGGAGTAGCCTATGAACAGTGGGTCTGGAACTTGAGAGAAAGCTGGGCTAGAAATATAAATTTAGGAGACAGAGTTTCATAGGTAGTTGGAACCCTGGAGTGGGCAGGATCATTTAGGAGGAAGAATAGACTGAAAAAAAAAGAAGAGGGTGGAGGCAGTCCCTGAGAAACAACGAGAAATGAGAGAAGTAAAGGAGCTCAGGAAAGGCTCATAGAAGGAGAATCAGAGAGCTAAGAGCCCCCACACTGAAGTCTCTCATGAATCACTGGACCGAGCCCAGCATTCCCCAGCGTGCCCCGGCCTTGGGCGAGGGGCCCCTTTCTGTGAGGTGAGGAGTCTCAATAAAGAAAGCGAGTTTCCCTGGAGGTATCCGAATGGGAGTCACAGGGAAGGTGAGTTCAAGCAAAGATAAATATACTCAACTTCAGACAGCGGTTGAAGACTTTCAAGACTGATTCCACTCAACCCTGAGAGTGGACTCTGTTAACAAAATGTGTCCTGCTCTTTCCTGAGAGTTCCTACAGGACTTGTACAGATTTCTCTCTCTCCAAGTGATAGACTTCTGAACTCTAATATCACCATGAGTCCCATCCCTTAGCAAATGTCAGTAAAGGTTAACACAAGCAAGTTCTCAGTTTTAGATTCTTAAATACACAGGTTCGAGAATTTAAGTATACACATCTATATATACATGGTACATGATGAAGATGGCCACAGCTTTATTTGAACTAGGATTCTCCCATAATCCCATCCTTCTAGTGATTTCACGGTTCATCATGATGTGTATTCTTGACATCATTTCAAGTGACTTAACAAAGGCAGTGATTCCTTTAAAGATCAGATGAAATGTGATCTAGTCATGTCAGAAGGACACTATAGAAATTCATCGAAACCTGCAGAAACCCACAGGAAGGATCTAGAGTCACAGTCCCCTGCAGCATAAACACAAGGAGCTTTAATGGGCTCTAATATGAAGGCGGGGGCCCTTCCTGACACAGGACCATGTCTGTGGGAGCTCCCACCCACCCCGGCTGGTGTCCAGAATGAACCTCCCCTGGGGTGGAGGGCAGGCCTTGCCAACTTCCCAGGCTGGGCAAAGTGAATGTTCAATCCCCTGTGTTGGTGGAACTATGGGCCCAAAAGGGCTCCTCTGCCTCTTCCACCAGATAGGGCAACTGAAGATCATGCCCATTGGCTGGACCGCTCTTATGAAGATCCTTCTCTTGCAGCCGTTGGATCGACAGGCAGCACTTAAACAATACGCCCTCCCCTGTGTTAACAACAATTCACAGGAGAGAAAAACCCTGAAAAATTAACTGCGGTTATTTCTGAGTAGTGGGATTACAGATAACTTTTAAAATTCTCTGTTCCACATGAGTTCTAAGTTTCCTCAAAGAGGATATCACCGATTTTATAGTGAAAAACTTTTGGATGGTGTGCTGTCTGTCTCACCTTCAGCTTCACGCTGGATTGCAGAGCCCGCCTCTGGCCCCGGCCCCTAAAACTGAGGCAGGCTTCAGAGCCACCCTTCTGAGGAGTCTCCCGTAGTCACCACTACCGTTGGGCCTGCCATCATCCATGGCACCTTCTTTTAGTAAATATCTTTCCTCCTGCGCCACCCTCTGCCTTTAGGTCCCACCAATAAAGTTGCCCCGTCAGGGGTCAGGCACTTACCAGAGCCGGCCAATCTGACTCTCCCCAGATCTTTCCCAGAGAGACTGGAGACAGTGGGAGCTGATTCACACTCATGGGGTCCCTGAAGAGATGGTACCTTCGTTTCTGCCCCATTCTGTCATTTTCCAATCAGTTGGTTCTTCAGCTTTCCTTTGAGTCTGTGAGCTCCTCCTATCCTTCCAATAAACTCCTGCTTCTCCACAGTGACCCTGTCAGCTTCAGATACTTCTAACTAAAGACAGCAGGTATGACAGCCTGTCCCCTGGACTGGCTCAGGCTGCACTCGTGGGTCAGCTGCTCCTCCAGTGGACATGGTCCCATCTAGTGCAGCACCTCCCTCTGAACCCAGAACTGGCTGCACAGGCTCACCATTCCAGAAGGCCCTGGGGTGCAGGCCAATAGTGGGGGAAATGTCTGGAAACACCCTATCCATGGATGGTCCCTGGGGCAAGAGAGGCTTCACTGGGGTCAGAATCTCAGAAATTTAGCTTTGGAAAGCCCAAGTTATCCAGACTCACTTCCTTCTTAACAGGGATTCTCTGCTCAAGCACCCCAGACAGATAAGCCAGGAAGAGCTGGGGGCTTTTATATATCATGGGGGTCTCCTGATTGGTTTAGAAGGGTTAGTACTCGTGTGACCAATCACACTGGTTCATATTTTATCTCCCCCTGAACTCCTTTATCCCCACTAGATTTTTAACAAAAACTTAAAAAAAAAAGATTTTATTTATTTATTTTTGGAGAGAGGGGAAGGGAGGGAGAAAGAGAGAGAAAGAAATATCAGTGCAAGAGAGAAACATCAATTAGCTGCCTCTTGCATGCACCCCGACTGAACCTGCAGCCAGGAATGTGCCCTGATGGGGAATTGAACAGGCAACCTTTGGCTTTGCCAGACCACGCCCAACCAACTGAGCCATCCAGTCGGGGCCTTTTACAAATATCTTCCTGCTAAATAAGGTGAGGGAGGAGGCGGAGGAGTGTGTTGGCAGATCACTCCTACGGCTGCACCCCACAGGAATGAACTCGGGTCCAAGTTACTGCAGGGGGAGGCTGCTCTTGGCCAGCCGGGTCTGAAAAAGCAACTCAGGAAGTATTTTCCTCTTTCTTTCAGCAAATATGATCATTCAGGCATTATTGGGAAGGAGTCTTTATATACTAAGTAAACACACAAGTAAATTTCCTCAGTAAGAATTGAGGAGTGAACAGGGCTGTGAGTGATCTCTCTCCTGGTTTGCCCGGGACTGAATGCTTTCCTGGGATGTGGAACTTTGGAGCCAAAACTGGGGCAGGAGACCCAGGCTGGAAAAGGGGGCAGGCATACAAAGTGCCCATGGTGGTCCAGCCCCAGCGTGCCCAGTTCAAAGCATGGAGCTGCCCTCAGCGAGGTGCAAACCTGTGCTTCACCCCCAGCTTTAAAGTGAGTAAGGATTCTTACTACAATCTCTGGATCCTTCGTGACAACGACGGCCTCACTCTTCTTTCTCCCGCTCTTTCACATCTCCACCTGCCCCACCTCCCCTTCAGCCTCATGAATTCTCCAGGAAATATTAGCTGCAATCTGGATTGTTTGTGAGGACAGAGACCAAAAAACTTCCCTCGCGTCCTTGAACTTCTCACTGGAATCATTCAAACATAAGAGCACATTTTCACGCCATCCTGCGTGAAGAAGGGCTCCCTTCTGCCACAGATGGTGCTTGAATGGAGTGAAGGGGTTGAGAATCTTCGCCCCCACCAGAACTGCCTAATTCTTAGTAGATGCTTACTCGAATAGTCATATTTTCACATTTAATGAGTGCTCGAGTCTGTGCCAGGCTAGCTCTCACAACGACCCTCTGAAGGAGGGACTTGTTACCCCCATTTACAGATAAGGAGACTGAGGCACAGAGAGTCACACAGCCAGTGACAGGGCTGGGGTGCCCCCCAGTCTCTGTCTTTGAAGAGTGAAACTTGAGAAGAAAATGTCTCTGTATTCTCACCTTAAAGGTGAAAGAGAAATTGGATTTGAACGTCAGGACTTCCAGATTTAGTTTCTAATATGATACCGATAAACACACAGAACCAACCCTCCTAATAAACACAGATTTCGTTACCCGCACGCCTGCAGCCTGGTTTGCCGAGTGCCGTGTTGCTCTGATGCTGATGTGCTTTGCTGCTCTGCGGTGCACCTGCGTCCCTCTGGAGTTGCTGGGTGATGGGTGACTAAGTGCCTCCCCAGCGCTCTTGGCTCTCAACAACAGAGGTTTTCTTTTCCCAAAGGAACATTTCCTACCAAGAATTTTCCCCTCCCACAGCATGGAGGGCTTATTTTGTAGAGAAGCAAGAACTTTCTCTGTTAATTCGTATGAAGGAAAACGCATTCAGAACAAAATGTTCCCACAGAGGAGACCCACATCTTTCTGCCCAGGACATGGATTTTCTACCTCCAGCTGGGCTTGCTCCTTAACCAGAGGCTGTGAAATATGAAACCTGCCTTACACCTTATGTTCTGTGTGACTCAGCTTTCTGGGGAAGTCTCCCTGGACCGCAGAGGTACATTCAGATCCCTGACCCGTTCTCATCTCCCTGAGAAGCACAGCAGAGAGAGAACAAGGTGGGACCCCCGGGGCCAGAAGCTGGACAGAGGCCAAGCCCCAGGGTCCCTTTGCGCTGAGGGACAGGAGGCCTAAGGAGGAAGGGACCAGAGAGAGGAGGAAGAGGGACCGTGCTACCTGACTTCTTGCTCTCACCCAGAGGTTCTCAAACTTCTTGGTCTGAGGACCACTTTATACTCCTGCTTATTGGGAACCTCGGAGAGCGCTGGTTCTGTGTACTTATCAGTATCATATTAGAAACTAAAACTGATAAATTTACGGAATGTGTAATCATTTCAAAATAATAATAATGATCAACATGAGTGACACTTGTTCATGGTCACTCTTCTACACGACCTAGTGAACCTGCACAGCATTTTGTGGAATAGAATTGCTGGCGCACAGGATGTGCGTGTATTCAACCCTGCTAGGTACTGGCAAACGGTTTTGCAGATTGTGTTTATCCATACACGACGTCTGTCCATAAAGTATTCAGCCACGCACTGCAAAAAGTAGAGACATTCACTGAAGAAGATACAAGATACAAGAAACATCGTACACAGGACAATGACACCTCAATCCCCTTCAAAGCAGGTACCCTGGAACCTCACACGGTTCTCCCAATCTCCATCAGGTGCCCCCATCATATTTTCTTGAATTTCATCGATGGTCCGAAATCTCTTCCCTTTCAAAGGTGATTTTAGTTTTGGGAAAAGCCAGAAGTCACAGGGTGCCAAATCTGGACTGTAGTGGGGCTGAATCCCCTGGGTGATTTGATGTTTTGTCAAAAAACTCTGTTTGAGACGTGGTGCATGAACAGGCACATTGTCTGATGAAGCTGCCAATTGCCAGTTGCTCATAGCTGTGGCCTTCTGAGTCATCTGAATATTCTGTGGAGGAATGTTCAAGCTTAATGCAAAATTTGATGCAGATTCGTTGCTCTGTTCTCTCAGTCATTTTGAATGTGACAGCCACATAGTACATGTGCTCACTCAACGGTGTCAACTGCCCCCACTGACTAGTACAGTGAAGTCGTCATTGTTCACGCACATGCATTCCAGTCTACTCTCCTTGGCTGCCAGGTTACATTGATGTCACACAAACCATTCTCATTATGTTAACAATGGCTGGACTTTTTCCGGACAGACCTCGGACAATCAGTGGAGGGTTATTTTTAAGGCTAAGGAATGTCCAATCTCTTTTTGAATTTGTGCCACTATGACATAAACTTCTATCCCCTCCTAAATGTGTTATCTAACACACCTCACTGATCACTTATACAAGTGGAGATTTTGTTTGTTTCTTCGTTTGACAAAAATCAAAGAATGAGCAGAGGTTCATGGCAGGGCCAAGCTGGTGTGGAACAAAACAGCCTGTGGGGGCTGTGAGGGGCCCCCGGGCTGAACTGACTGTGACACCAGGAGCCCACCCCGGTGCCTGTGCGAACGCCCCCCTCCTGTTGGGGATCTTGGACGTTTCCTGGGAAATGCATGTCTTATAGACGGTCTGGCCTGTTAGACATCAGGGCCAGAGGCACCCCAGCTGACTTTTGAAATACACCCCAAAAAGGGGGAAATGGTCTCCCCACTTGGACATGGAGCAGGGGGTGGCTTCTGTGTGTTCAAGGCCCCAGAGAACAGAGCACGGCTCTGCTGCCTTCACCCCCCCCGCCCCCCGGCACGTGAGCAGTGGCACAGATGTGCCCAGAAAGACCGGGAGGCAACCCGGGGTGGGGGTGGGGGGCAGGAATAGCAGCATCCAGGAGGGGTGGGGCTCCAGGGAAATTGTGAGAGGCAGCGCCAGGGCTGGAAACCCCAGGAGAGGGCACCCTTAGCAAGGATGTCAGGGTCCTCAGGAGAGAAACGCTGCAGAGACCAGACGCCTCCATAGAGTGTGCTGGAGCGGGTGAGCAGAGCCCTGCTCGGTGAGTAAGGCAGGAGAGGGCTGTGGTGAGCTTCTAGAAACACCTCCACTGCACTTCCAGAAATAACTGGGGCAGACCCGGCAGGAGGCTAGGGGTGCTCAGCCATGGGCGGGCGGACGTTACACAGAGAACTGTGGTTTACTATGGTTTAGGGTACCTCTCTCCGCCAGTAAAGCGGGGATAGTCAGGTGTCTCTCTTTTTACATTTCATTTACTCCTAGTTTTGCACGCAGATGTTTATCTCTTACATAAATAAAACTAGAGTGTTGTTCATCTGATGTTTCTCGGAGCTCCTTCCCCAAACCTGGCCTTTAGCACAGTCCCAGGAACGCGAGCTCCCTCCCTCCACACCCAACAGAGCGGTTCCCCACTGGAGGCGGAGCAACGGGCAGAGCGTGGTCCAGAGGCAGTAATCTTACCCCAGGACTTTCCAGCGCTCTCCAACGGGGGAGGGCCCGTGGTGCTGGTTGTGGTCTTTCCATTCCACACTTCTGCCCTCTCCTTCCGGGTAGTTCTTGGTCTCTCCCCACTCACCTGGCAACCCCGGACTGGCATCTCTTAGGTTCCTAGTCTGTTGAGTTGCCTGCAGTTACCTTCACGTCAGAACCCTCTGCCAGGTACACCCGAAACTGCTTCAGATCTTCATGCAGGAAGTTCTCTAATCGGATCACTACCTCTTACTCTCTAGCTTTCTCATTCTTTTAATAATACACTGAAGTTTTTTTTTTCAGATTTTATTTGTTTTTAGAGAGAGGGGAGGGGGAAAGAGAGGGAGAAACATCTATCCATTGCCTCCTGTATGTGCCCCAACTGGGGACTGAACCCCCAACCAGGCATGTGCCGTGACTGGGAATTGCACCCATGACCCATTGCTTTGCAGGACCATGCCCAACCAAGTGAGCCACACCGGCCAGGGCTGAAGATATTTTTAAAACCATCTGGTCTCCCAATCCGTGCAGCAGCCCCCACTCCACCTTCTTCTAGTCCATGAGCTCTTCCTCACCTCTTGCCACCTTGCTACCAAACAGGACTCAGTGACTCATCTGAGTTGGGGCAGGGCGGAGGGTGCAGGGGCTGGTCCCAGGGAGAAGGGAACACTGACTGTGGATGGAGAGCACACCTTGTGCTTCCTACCTCAGTGCCTTTGCAAAGCTGCGTTCTGTGTCCCCCATGCTCAACCTCCTCTCGACCTAGCTAACCCTGCTCATGGTTCAGGTCTCAGCTCAAATAGCCCTTCCCTGGGGCCGGCCTACCCTGTCCTCTCACAACGCACTCTGTCCCAGGCGCACATAACAGTGGCCGTGGCAGGACATCAGTCAGGGCCAGACGGGAAGATTTATGCTGCTGGGCTCTCTGGCCAGAGGGGCCTCAAGTGATCACCTCTGGTGCAGACACACCTTCCCCTTCTCCCAGCGTGTCTCCTCCCCACCTCCTGCCCCGCCGCCCCGAACACTTGTGTTTTGTCAGCCCTAGGAAGATTTTTGTATTCTAAGTAACAGAAAACCCAGTGAAAATTAGACTAAGCAATAAAAGGAAATTATTAAGTTACATAATTAACTTAATAATCCGCATGTGTGTGCATCAAGGTTGCAGGCATAGTTTGAGCTAGGCTGTAGCTCTGTTTCTCCGAGCTTCTTCTCTTCTGCCCTTCTTGCAGTGTTGGCTTCATGCTCAGGTTTGCTTCCCTTAAGCTCACAAGATGGTTAATAGCAAAAACCAAGGCTACGTCTTTCCTGGGTTACATCTGAGTAAGAGACAGTGAATACTCTGCAACGGTCAACAAGAGTCCAGGATTCACCCCGATCACAGCAACTGATGTCCCGTGCCCACTCCTGGTTGCTGCGAAAGGTCTTTGCAATGATCGTGGAGCTAGCAGGTCCCGTGTTAGTCCTTGAACTGGGAATTTCAAAGTCTGTGTTTCACTATGATCCCACCTTCAAGGACAAGGCTGCTGCCCTTTCTCCTCTGTTCTATTTCACAAAGTTGTAAGTGATGCAGGCTCTGGCACCAAGTCTTCCCGGGGTCCCTGGGAAAAGACGACTGTTTCCGACAGCTGTGTTGCTAACAGTTGCCATGATTCCTTTACTCCACAGACTTATAACCCCTTCCACGCTCCACCATGCTACTGGGCTTGAAACTCCTACACCTGCGCTGCCCTGAAAATAAAATGCATCCTTCCCAAGAGCTTGAAATATGGTGCTAGGAACTGGATTGTACCCCCTTCAAAATTCATGTGTTGAAGTCCTGACCCTCAGTGTTTGGACGTTGGACATTGGACAACCATGTTTGGACACTGGGCCTTTAAAGTGGTAATTAAGTTCAAATGAGACTATAAGGGTGGGGTGTTAATTCAATAGGGCTGGTGTTCTTAGAAGAAGAGGAAGAGACACCGGGAATGGGCACACACAGAGTGAAGGCCACGTGAGGACACAGAGAAGGTGACCATCTGAAGCCACGGAGAGAGGCCTCAGGAGAAACCAACCCTGCCGACACTGTGATCTTGGACTTCCAGGCTCCAGAACTGTAAGAAAATGAACTTCTGTTGTCTCAGCCATCCAGTCTGTGGTATTTGTTATGGCAGCCTGGGTGGAACTAAGACACGTGGTTATACTCCAACCTCTCAGTAGGATAACTTGCCAGCAGTGGTGGGGCGATAGGTCGGTAACAGCCAGCCCTCCAGGGACAATGGCCTGATTTATAGATTTGCCAATTGCCGTGTGTAAATACTTTTACTATGGCCTGTTTCAAGCTGTCAGTGTGATATCACTGAGTATCGAGCTGGGAAGAGACATGTGCCTTCGGCTTTCACCAGCCAGCGCCAATGGGCTCCAGCGTACCATAGCTTGTCTGCTGACCTCAGGAACAGAGTACAGCAGCTCATTGTATGTCAGGATCTGTTTGCTTATTTTTTGTTTTTTCATTTGCTTGTTTTTTAATAAAGTGGCATTTTACTAGCTTTCCCCTGCTCCCACCCCAATCACACGCACACACACACAGCACCGACATACTCTGGTCCAGGGCCCTCCGAACAGGACGTGATTTGAATACAGAGTGGTCTACGTATTCTGCTGTCCCTATACTCCTTACATTTAACTCCACATCTGGTTGACACACTAATGGGAGATAGGGACACAGCAGAGCTATGGAGAGTTGGCTGACCTCTGTTTCAGACCCAACAGCTCTCCTTGAGGACCAACAGTGGGAAAGGTATTTTCCAACCAACCTGGGATCTGCATTTCCATTTCTTCATGGTTTCTCAATTCATGCAAACCAGGTAGTTTCCCAGAGACCTCTGTTCTCTTTCCCATTATTTACCCAACACAGTTTAACCTACTTGGGGATATATGTGCTAATTTTATAATCATCATGGGTTTCACATCTCTCCCCAGAGCAGCTGTTAAAAGTGCTTGAAATCTGTAACTGAGCACCATGGTTCTGACGCAGGAGACAGCATAGGAAGAGCTCTGAGACTGCACTGCTTTTGCTGGCCAGCGGCTAGTGTCCTGGTTGCCAGGCAAACGCCTTTTAGCACTTAGGTAGGCTAAATGGTAAACCGAGGCAGGGAGGAGGAGGGAGACATGTCTCCCCCACTGACTCAGCAGTCCTGAGCCTGGTCCAATAAGATTGCCAGGCATTCTGAACATCACAAGCAAAACTTCGATAGCTCAGGAGGAGAGGAGCCCTTGAAAGTCTGTGTTATCATCTCCACCAGCTGGGAAAAGGAGAGTCTTGAGACTGTGTGTTCATCCCAAGGCCTGGAAGAGGGAAGAGGAAGGGGTCCACAGAGCCCAAAGAAAAAGCCCATAAAGCAACTTTGGTTAATTGCCTGCCTCCTGTCAAGTATGCAAAGTAAACAAATGGAGTCTGGAGCAAGATAAGGATTCAGACTAACAGACCCCCATGGATACCTACATTTGGGTAATCATGTCTCCCCTGGGAAAGCTAGCACCACCTTTACCTGCCAATCAATACGTGACTCCCCCACCCCCATCCTGCCAACTATTTAAGTCCTCAGAACAAAGAACTCTCACTCTCTGGCCTGGCCACCCTTGAGCTTGCCTTTCTCCCCCACCTTAGCTAGGCCTGTTCTCTTCCATTAGAACATATCACTAATAAACCCTGCTTGCAAGCTAATAGACTTGCTGATCTGTAATTCTTTACTGTGTTGGCAAGAAGAACCAGGTTTCTCCTGTTAACAGTTCCTTAGAAAAAAATTTGATGATTCATTGTATTTTTTCCATTCCCCTCCAATGCAGGTTGTGTAGAATGTGCACTGAGTTCCCCTCTCTGCCTTGGGCTGTAGCTAATGTTGAAGAATCTGCTTGTCAGTATACCAGGGCTGCAGGCAACATCTCCACCGCCATTATTGTGAACTCTGTCCTTATTGAATGGTTACCAGCAGAATTCAAAAGAACCCCCTCCCCCCACCTAAAAGCCTTAGTTCCTGTTTCTTCTGCATGTCTCCTCTTCCTTAGGAAACTGGACTCTGCCTGAGGCAGCTGCTGGCATTTAGATCAGGGAGTGTGCAAGTGGCCCTTGAGCATCTGCTCCTGGCACCACAGCCCCTGGTCTCTGCACACTTGGTGTGCCCTCTGCCTACCCTGTTCCCATGAGAATTCCAGTATGGCCACATCTTGGTGATGTGGCTGCAGATCCTGCTGGATTTTATCTAGGAAGATATCCTTTGAATTAGGAAAATATCCCGAGGTGGGCTGGAGCAGGCTCCTACCAGAACGTAGAGCCGATTGTGTGCCTCTCTCCTCAACATCACACCCAGTCACATCACATTGGTGGCTTGAAATTGACCGCAGAGGGTGTATTTAATTGAGGGACATCATCAAACATTACAAATTAGGGCTTTTTCTGTCTCCCCTCCCCCCTCCAAACATCTCCTTATAGCACACCACTAGAAATATCCCTGAAAAAAAGAAAGAGAGAGAGAAAGAAAGAAAGAAACAAACAAACAAACCCCTCAGAGGAGCCATGGCCTGTGCAATCCCAGTCTTCTCCACCCAGAACCTCCTGGTGCTAATTGGGAGCAAAACAAATGTGAACCACACAACCTCCTTTGAAGAGACCTCTTCCCTTTCTGTCTCATTGATTGTCGTCCTCTTATTAGGACATCTGGTAGACTCCAGGGCTGCAGGCTCACTCCCAGTGCCCCTGCCATGTGATGGCTCCTTTCTGTTCTTTACCAGCGGTTCCCAAATGGAGAATGGTGGGGTAGGACTGCTATAAATACAGATGTCAGGGCCCAGCCTCCAAGACACCCTATCTGTGACTCTGGGCTGCGGCCCAGGAGTCTGTATTTTTAATAAATACAGCCCAGACCGACAGACCTAGGTAGGCCTAGCAGGAATGGAAAATCACCAGGTGGGAAAACTGTACTGTGCGAAACTGTAGCCTGGGAAAATGCCTGCCTGGGAAACTGCCTGCCGACCCTACCCAGGACAAACAGATGCCCAGCTAAGATTGGGGTCTGGGGTTGGCCTATCCGGCATAACAGGATGCAGCTTTAACTTGGGCCTGACAAGATGTATCAAGAACAATGGTCAGCAGAAATGGCACCCAGCAACCAGCTCTAGCCAATCAGATTCTGACACCCCAACCAGTTACCCTTCGTGGGTTTTTGCGCTTAAAAACCCTACCCTAAGAACAAACAAATGAGTCCTAACCTCCCTAGGTTGGCTTCCCAATCTCCCTAGGTTGGCCTCACTTTGCCCCACGAGTCTTAACCTCCCTTGGTTGGCTCCCCAAACTCCCTTGGTTGGCCCCACTTCCCCTCTTACTCCCCACTAATAAACCCTGCTCCTTAGCTCACTACATCTTTGATTATTCTCTACATTATTGAGCGACTCCGACCTAACACAGCCTGATACAGACCCTGGGTTGGACCGCCTTTGGAAACCACTACAGAAACATCCGTAGGTACACTGGGCTTCTCTCCCAGCCGGGGGTGAGGCTGCAGGACTCGCTCAGCCTGTTCTGTTTTCCGGGTTGACAGACAACATCTCCAAGGGCTTCTGCTCTGCCGTCCTCCAGTCCACATGACGTGAGGAGTCTTGGTGACGGTCTTGATTACCCAGGGACACAAAGGCTGACTATGAGGCACGAGATGGGGTGAACTGATTAACCGCCTCATGAAAATCTTAATTACACATCATCTTCTAATTTGTCATTTCCAAATGAGGCACAGAGGCTGCCAGGTGAGCTCAGCTGCGTCTAATCAAAGGTCGGGCACATCATCCCAGAGTGACTCATGGTTACACTCTCACACCCCCAACCCACCCCCGCGCTGATAATGAGTGGGTGTCCCCTCTCAGTGACTCCCAAACTTTACCATGCAAATGAATCAGCTGGGGAGCTTGTGTAAAAAGCCCGATTGCCAGGCCCTGCCAGGTTCTGTTTCTGTCCCCTCTGGGCGGGCCTGGGAGTCCCCTTCTTTAACAGGCTCCCCTGGCGAATTTGTTTGATACAGCTGGTTTAGGCCAAACAGTTTTTCATGAAATGTCTGGTCTTAAGGGTATTATCTGCCCTTAAGGAATTCCTCTGGAGTAACAATGAATCAGCTTTTTCCTTAGCTCTTTTTAAAAAATAAGTACCAAATAAATAAATAAACACAGTACCGAGTTTAGGAAAACAAATCAGGCATTTCAGCGGAGGCGAGTCTGTAATACTGGGGGGCCATTGGGCCAGACACACTTCCACCGAGAAACTGGTAAATGATGAGTGACAGGCGAACGTCCCCAAGCAGGCCGGAGTTCCCTCAAGGAAAGGCGGGGCGTTGAGGGTGGGCGCAAAAGTCCCCCGCTGCCACAGCTGGATGCAATGTTCCCCCACCAGGGTTAATTCAAGTGATTTCTTTTTGTGAGGGTAATCACCAAATTAAATGTTTTAATCACCGAAATTATATGTGCATTTCTTCTGAGAAAAGAGCATCATCGGAATACAGTATCCACTCCCCAGAGGGTAAAGCTACTTTGCTTGAAGTGAAGGGGGTGTCTGGAGTCCATTTTAATTTCACCATGAAACCAGCTTGAAAAATAAAGGCACAGAATGACAAGTATTCCCAGCCAGCTGTGACTTAATGAGCACAATTCAAAGCTTGGAACCTGCTAGCCACATCCATATTAATATGTCTGTGGAAAAAGGAAAAAAAAAAAACCCAACAACAGAGAAAGTGACAAATCGCTATTCCTAGTGTTCGAAATGCATTTTAAATTGTTAGAATGGCAAACGCTGGTGAGCATTGCTTTGAGACAGCCCGGCCGCCAGCCTCCCGGCCCGCACCAAGTGCCTCCTGCAGCGGAGGCTGGAGAACTGTTTGCACACAGACCAGTGCGCCCCGGGCCGGCCGGGTCAGCAGGCGCAGCGGCAGAGGTATGGCCGCTGCTGCGCTGCTGCTTCTGAGCTGTGTCTGTCCCCGATGCCACCATCGCCGAGGCTGTTATTTCGAATTGTTTGTTGCATAACCATCTAAGTCATCACGAGCAGAAGAGTCTTCGTGATTCTGATCGCCCCAGTCACGAGCACATGAAAATAATAAAAATGTCTTTTGCCAACATTTTGAGATCCTAAAAATAAGAAGTGCTGGGTAAGCCTGCAGTGGCAGTAAGTACAAGGCGAGAGGGTGGGTGTGGGTGGGACAGACAGAGGAAGTGCAGCGCGAAGAGAAACCTCAGTCTGCGTATCTTGACATTCAACTCGAAATAGCCACCTGGTCAGGCAGGGGGAGAGGGCCCCCCCTGGGCAAATGAGCCATTCCTGTAGCACCTTGTGGGTGGGGGTAAGGTCCCTCTGGTTCTGGAGAGAAGGGCGTCAAGATTCCCGAGGTGAAGGACTTTTCATTCCCTTGAACTTGAACTCTGCTGTTTGTGGTCATGGTTGTTAGCAGTGGTGGTGTTGTGTGTGCATATGTGTGCCCCTGTGTGTGTGTGCGTGTGTGACTGGCGGGCCATCATAATTCAGAGCGAAGGCTTTCAAATCGAACAAAACCCCTGGTCTTCCATTTTTTCATCTGGAAGGGGACTAAAGTACCAATCCCATTGAGCATTTTCTGATAATTAAACGAGAAAATTTATGTATATGCTTAGACTCAGAACCCAGCCCGGGGTGAAGATTTTTGATACTACCACTGACACATGTCTCAGTGGCATGGAGTGGCAGGTTATTCTTCAATTAAAAACATCTTCTAACACATGGTGGCCACCCAGAAATTAGCATTTCAATTCAGTGCCTAGTCATAAAACTCTGACGGTTGTGACACCTTTGTGAGAAAGGGAGAAGCATTTCACTTCTGCTTTCCTGTGGGGCTCATGGTTAAATCTGGATAAAGGATGTGACCCAGGAGTCATGTCTAAAACTAGAAGAGAGGAGTGACTGTCCCCCTCATCATTGCCGAGATTCTAAACCCACCAACAGTCCAGGAGAAAGTCGGGGTGAAGGAAGAGGCACAGTCACCAGAAGAACAGTAAGCCCCATCTTCCCTGGCAGACCACGGCTCGAATCCCAAATCCATCAAGTCCTAGTCTATGGACGTGCCCCAACCTCAGTCTCCTCATCTGTAAAACAGTCACAGTAACACCTGCATCACAAAGGGACAGTGTGGACTTAACAGGTGGTGTCTGCAATGTGCTTAAAACAGCACCATAACTGCAGTCAACACACGCTCGCTCGTTCCCTTCCCCGGCCAGGTGCCGGACCCACAGCCCTCCTCAGCCTGAGGCCTGTCAGTCTCTCCGGAGAGGTCATTTAGCAGTCTTTTAAATCCTAGCAGATCGGACATTCGTCATTGTCATCTTTATGGGTTGAATGTGTCCTTGTGAAAAGATAAGTACAAGTCCCACCCTCAGTACTTCAGAATATCACCTTATGTGGAAATAGGGTTTTTACAGAAGGAACCGAGTTAACGTGAGGTCATTAGGGTCAGCTCCCATCCGTTCTTACGGTATTCTTATACGAGGGGCACGCTGGGACACACAAGACGATGTGAAGACACACGGGGGAGTGCAATGTCAAGACAGAGGATTGGAGAGATGCCTCTACAAGTCAAGGAACGACAGAGGTTGCTGGTGAGCCGCCGGAAGCTAGGAAGAGGCAAGGATGGGTTCCCCAACAGGTTTCGGAGGGAGCGCGGCCCTGCCGAGAGCTTGATTTTGGACTCCTAGCTTCCAGAGCTGTGAGACAGTATATTTCTGTTGTCATCAGCCGTCCAGCTTGTGCGAATTGCCAGAACAGACCCGGGAAACTATTCCACCACCCTCCCTCCTTACAGCGAAAACTCGGCTGTGCACAGAACAGAAACAAAGATTGGGGAATTAGGTTGAAGCAGGGTTTGGAAATCCACCAGAGGGCTCCTCTGGGATACACGGAGCAACCAGACCAGAAAGAAGAGGTCATTTGGCTTTGAGACGGACAAACACACCCTGATTTACTCCCCAACCACTGTTTTTCAGACTGCTGTTGACCTTGAACAACGTGAGTTTGACCTGCACAGGTCCACTTATATGCAGATTTTTTTCAGAAAAATACTATAAATGTGTTTTCTCTTCCTTACGACTTGTAAATAACACCGCCCCCCACCCAGCTTGCTGTATTGTCAGCATGCAGTATATAATACACATAGCATTCCAGGTATGTGTGAATGTTTTATGATATCAGTAAGGCTTCTGGTCAACAGTAGGCTATTAATAGTTAATTTTGGGGAGAGTCAAAAATTATATGCTAGTGTTTGACCCTGGGGGTTGGGGTTGGTGCCCCTAACCCCTGTTAGTCAAGGTTCAATTATATGTTCCCCAAAATCTTCCAGTTTCTTCTAGAATTCTGTTAACATTTGCTTTCAGTGTACATTTCTTTAGTACATTTCAGTTATTTTACTGACTTTAAGTAATAGACCTTTATTAAGTTCTGTACATCATTTTAACCCTCACCACAATCCTCTGAAGTGGGTGCTACTATCACCCTCATTTCGTAGATGAGAGAAGTAGGGCGCAGAGAAGGGAAGCAGTTTTCCCGAGGCCACGTAGCCACTACACGGCGGAGCTGAAGTTCTAGCGTGGGGAATCCCACTCCGGAGCCGGCATGAAGAGTTAGAGCTGACTCTCGAACAGCACCGTCTGAGTTGTGCGGGCCCACTGACACACAGGCGTTGTTCCACGGACCTCTGTTCAGCTGCCCTGTGCAGTTCAAGCCCACACAGGTCATGGGCCAACTCCATGGCTGGGGATCAGTGTCGTAGTTACACTCAGATTTCCACCGTGAGGAAGGTTGGTGCCTTTACCCTTCCCCCCTCCCCCGCCCCCAAGTTGTTCAAGAGTCAGCTGTAGACTTGGCCTTGTGTGCGTGGCTCTGCATCTGAGGAGTCACCCACCATGCACCAGAAATAGGAGAACAAAGTCCTGTTGTCGCTGATGGGTACTCTGTAGTTAGGCCGATGATGACTGGGTCTGCAACGAGCACGTGCAGACTTTTTTTGGTCACTATTCACTAAACAATACAGTAAAACAACTATTTACATAACGTTTGCATTGCATTAAGTAATATAAGTGTTAGACATGATTTAAAGTACAGGGAGGGTAAAAGCAGGTTTACAGTTGTGAGTATGGAAAATAATACAACATCTAATGAGTAATAATTCAAGAATAAACTCTGTGTGTCACACTCACAACTGTAAACCTACTTTTTCCCTGCCGTGTATACGGGAGGATGTGCGTAGGTTACACGCAAATATTACACAATTTTATATGCGGGACTTGAGTGTCTGAGGGCTTTAGTGTCCACGGGAGAACCTGGAACCACTACGCACACACAAACACGTGCTCTGAGATGTTCCATTTCCCGTTCGACATGGTGGAGACTGTCACAGCACAAACTGGTGCTGCCAGACTAACACTTTTGTAGAGAAAACCTCATTTATTCACTTATTCATCCAGTTAACAAACGTTTATGGAGTATGTACTATACTCTTTTATGATCTTCCTGTAACTATATATTGATTAGGAAGATCAAGGCTCTACTCTCATTTCTTTCTTTTTGTTTTTTTTAAGACTTTATTTATTTATTTCTAGAGAGAGAGGAAGGGAATGAGAAAGAGGGAGAGAGAAACATCAGTGTGTGGTTGCCTCTCACATACCCCCAACTGAGAACTTGGCCCACAACTGAAGCATGTGCCCTGACTGGGAATCGAACCAACGATCCTTTAGTTTGCAGGCCAGCACTCAATCCACTGAACCACACCAGCCAGGGCTCTATCTCATTTCTTAAAAATGTTCAGATCTGTGCATATCTATTCACTTAAAACCATGCCCAACGTAACAGTGGGTTTGCAATAATTGGCATTGCAGGGGGTGAACAAACCATATGCACTACTGTAATGTTTATTATATTTTTGGATGCTACTTGATTGACTTCTGTATTCATGGTAAGAAATATTGGCAGTTGGAAGAGAATGAAGTGATTCAATTTTTGAAGCAAAAATATTCTATTACTCTTCTTTTAAGCATTTAGATCAGTTGAACTGAAGGACATCCCAAGCTTGCAAAGCAGATGGTTAAAAGCTATTATCTCCTGTAATTCCACACATGTGGCAATCAGGGTTTTATCGATTCCACGCAACAGAGACCTGATGTAGGAGGACAAACTTGATCTGAGGCCAATCTTTTTTTTTTCTTTTCTTTTTTATTTTAATTATATTTTATTGATTATGCTGTTACAGTTGTCCCACTTTCCCCCCCTTCTTGCCCCCCACCCCCTTACCCCCCCTTTTCCCACCCTTTAGTTTTGTCCATAGGTCCTACACATAAGTCCTTCTGCTTCTGCCGTTCCTATACTATCCTTAACCTCCCCCTGTCTGTTGTCTACCTCCCATTTATGCTACCTGTTCTGTGCCCCATTCCCACCCTCTTCTCCAACCACTCCCCTGTTGATGTTCCTCCATACCTCATATAACTCCCTTCAACATTTCATACAATAAAGGCTGGGTGGTGATGAACTTCTTGAACTCGACCTTATCTGAGAAGCACTGTATCTGCCCTTCCATTCTAAATGACTTTCATGACTTGGAATACTTCTCTAATTGCCTTTCATGACTTGGAATACTTCTCTCCAGCCCCTTCTTGCCTGTAAGGTCTCTTTTGAGAAATCAGCTGACAGTCTTATGGGAATTCCTTTGTAGGTAACTGTCTCCTTTTCTCTGGCTGCTTCTAGGATCCTTTCCTTATTTTTGATCTTGGGTAATGTCATTATGATGTGTCTTGGTGTGTTCCTCTTTGGGT
>PVJI01012288.1:0-52275 GCA_004026765.1 Micronycteris hirsuta | reverse complement strand
CACACTGTGTTTTAAAAATCTTGGAAGTAGTTGCAAACATTTTAAATTTGGGAGATTTTGCATAAGAATCACTATTTCTGGCTTTTCTTGAGAAATTGGAGGGCCTGGGCAAGTTCAGGCTGGTATTCCTGCTGAATGTAGTGTTTCCTGATGGAGCAGGTGCACTCCCCAGAGCCCTGTGGTCCCCACGCACCTTTGAGAATTGTTTGTTTATGTCACTTGATTTGCCTCTGTGGGCCTTTGTGACCCTTGGTTTAAAGGTCCCACGTGGGCTGGAAGCATCAAATATAGCAGAGTAGTGCCAGGATAATGCAGAAGGATGTGCACATAATAACTGAATTTAGAATTAAAACAATAGTACTTAAGCAACTGAAATTATACTATCATATATCCATCATATCCATCTACTTATCTAATTTTAGTGCTTTTAATTTTATAAATAATCATTAGCATCTAAGTCATCTGAGTGGCAGATACAATGATACACACTCACCAAACTAGTTCACTTTAAGCCAGCACACGTAATGTAGGCCATCTGGGAAGGTCCTGAGGCCGATTCTGGAGAGAGTGATGCATGTTACTGTCTGGCCTGGCCCTTAAGAAAACCTTCTAGAAACAATCTTCCTCTCTTCCCCTTCCATGGAATCTTGGCTGCCATGTAGTAAAGATGATGGCATTACAAGACAGAAGGAGCCGGATCCTGGAGTCAGTCCCTGGAGAACAGCCACCTGGCAAGGATCATCCGTACTGGAAAAATAACCTTTTATTTTATTGAGCCACTGGGACTGGGGGTTGCTTGTGACTGTTTTAAACATCTTACACATAAAAATACGCTGAGCCCTGGCTGGTGTGGCTCAGTAGATTGAGGGCTGGCCTGCAAACCAAAGGGTCACTGGTTCAATTCCACATCAGGGAACAGGCTTGGGTGATGGGCCGGTCCCCAGCAGGGGGCTCATGAGAGGCAACCACACACTGATGTTTCTCTCCCTCTCTTTCTCCCTCCTTTCCCTTCTTTCTAAAAATGAATGAATGAATAAATAAATAAATAAATAAATAAATAAATATCTACAAAAAACACATTGAATTCTCCCAGTTATAACTACTCTGTTATCCCAATCTTGCAGATGAAGAAACTGAGGTATTGAATGGTTAGTAACTTGAGAAGGTTACAGGGCTAGTAAGTAGCAGAGGCAGGATTTGAACACAGCCTGACTGGCTCCAAAATCTTACCATCACCCATGCTACCTCTCAACAGCTTTCCCCTGAGCACGTGTGAAGGTCCAGGCATGAAGCAAGGCTCTGGCCATGTAAAGGCCATAAATACACACTGTCTTTATATTTAAGGAGCTCACAGTAGAACAGTGGGAACGGCCCCATGAATGAATCAGTAATTTGACCCACTCAGTAGAGTGCACACTATGTCAGGCACTATTGTAGATGAAGGTCTTCCACTGTGAAGGGTGGTGGAGAGTAAGTCAGCGTGGAGAGGTAGAGGAGGAGGGTACCACTTCATGCAGGAAAGGCGGGGGACATTCCCACGGGAGACAATAGTCCGTTTAGCTCTTGAGTGCTGCTTAGGCTTTTGCCAGAGTTAGAAGAATCCTAGAGGTTCATTAGGCATGTTCTATTTCTTCTCAAGTAAGCTCAAAGACCTTTCCCCTCTGACTTATGAGCCCCTTCTTCATCCATGGAAGGGATTGTTCCTGCTTAGTTATTTTAGGAACAGGAACAGAGAACAATTAAACAATCATCAATTACTGTAAATAAACTTGACAGTCAATATCTCTCACGATACCATAAACCCATCAGCTATTGACTCACTAACAGGTGAGTAATTCTCTAGGATCAATGGTGACAATAATGTTTGCTAAATTTAGAATCATCAAAATAAACATACAAGTACATAAGGTCAAAACAATTCCTCATATTCACAAGGGAAATTTTCATCAAGTTAATGTGCCGTGATAAAGCAAAAACAAGTGGAAAAAGCATCCGCTTCTCCTTGAAATGAACTTCCCCGCCCCCCTGCAGAGGATTCTGGAATTATATTCTTTGCTCCTAAACTGTATGATATTCTGGGCAGCAATGATATTAGCTGAAGAAAATGATGAGTAGTTAGCATCAGTACAGAGGCACTCCTCTCAAAATATCTGTGAAAGAGTTCAGTAACCTTTAGCACCCCTGACTTCAGCTTGGTGATTTCAGCGGCTGTTTGCATTCCTTTGTTTTTGCTGTTTTCCTCATGATACAAGGTCACCATGGTCTTTTGGACATTCTCTACCCAAAATGTATAGTGTTTTGAACCTTTTTTTTTTTTGACTGTGGGATCCACAGTAAGGTGAAATTTTATATCATCTGATATATTCAAATACTCGTTCCCACACCTATTTATGTGCATGGATGCATAGAGCAATGGACTGTGATTAAGAGTGAAACCAGGGAAACACAAGTCCAAATCCTGTGTCTGCCTTGCTTTGGCCTTGGCCGAACTCATTTACCTGACTGTGCCTCTGTTTCCCATTCTATTAAACTCAGTTAATGACAGAAACTTCCTCACAGGATGTAAGAGAATAAATGAATGGAAGGATAGGTTTATGGAGAGAATATAGAATATTGGCACAAATCTTCCAGCCCTCCTGGACCGCCCTCCCTGCAGACAGCACTTTGGTCTCAGCCTGCACGTCCCTTCAGCTCTGCCAAGCTTCTCCTCTCATGAACTCGTTGGGTTAAATCAACTGTCACCTCTTCCTGGACTCAGTAAACACAGTTCTCCATGATCTTTTAGAAAAGCAACTTTTTCCTCCATTCAAAGCTACTGCTGCCTAATTCCATTATGTTTATGGGTATTGGTCAAACTTTGTTTAGTAGCTAGAGAAATCTGTGTTTCAAGTCCTTTTAATATCTTTTCACTTCTAATGACCTCTGAAAACTACCGACCAACCCTTAATAGGACAGTCAATTCACCTTTATATTCCAGCTCCAAAAAAGTTTTCCATTTGGGTATTTCTAAAAATTACTGTGATCGCTTCTGTTGAGTCCCAGGTCCGTTTCACTTCTGATTAGACCGCTTGCCAAATCTCATTGGACCCACATTCCGTCTGCTTTCACTTAGTAGAAACTTGTGCACCTGAGAAAGGAAAGTGGCCTTTACTTTTCTGGTAGAGAAAAGAATTGTTCCTCCTCAAACATGCATCAGGTGAAACAGCTCCTCTTACAAATCCTGCAAATCCTCTGTCAGAAGGTGGTTTCTGTTCCTGTTGATAAGTGACAAAACAAAAGAAATACGGTAATGGTGACAGTGGGAAGTCACAGAACAACCACTTTTGAATATTTCTATTTTAGGCAGTTTAAAATATGTGTTTTTCAAAAAGATAATAGAGTAAACAGATATATACTGCTTATTAAGTATATACCAGGTGCAGGTAATGTGTTTGGTACTTACATTATTTATCTTATTTAATCTTCCCAACTTTATGAGGTGAAGTTATAATAATTTCTCTAAAGCCATGTGTCTGCCAAGTGGTAAAGCTGGTTTTCAATCCAGGTCTAATAGATTTCAAAGGCAAAGTTATTTTTCTTCTACTCTGTCAATTCCCTCTAAGTATAGAAAATTGTAAGCAAAATCAGTTTTGCATCGGACACTTCCCTATCAGTCATATTTTCTGCATGGCTATCTGTTTGATTCTAACATGGCTTGATAACTTCTAGTGAATAGGAAAGAGTACCAGCCTGGTGTTTGACTCCAGGCTCTGTGACGTGCTAGCTGTGTGATCACAACCAAGCATCTTAGATGCTCAAATCCTCAATTTTCTTTTCTGTGGAGTGGGGATAATAATATCTGCATTGCAGAGATGTAAATTTGTAAGTAATACATGCAACTATTCCAACAGAACATCTGGTGAATTTTTCAACAAAAAGCAGCCATTCTTATTATATGAATGCATATTTACTCTGTGATACTGAAGAAGTCACACCAATTGACGCTAATGTTTTGAACCAGAAAATTAGAATGTGTCCTTTATAAAGTATCAGGAAAAAGAAATGGCTGAGAAGTGGTTCCTTCATACACGTAACTACTAGCAACTTTAGTAGATGTTGCAGAATTACTGATGTGACCTGCACGGGGAATAGGTTGTTAGAGGTTGAAATAAGAAATGCATTTCTTTTCTTTATCAAGCTTAAAATGCTTGGGGTAAAAATAAGTTTGTAGTTTTCCACTGAGCCTGTTCTTATTCCTTATTAAAAAATAATGTCATAAATTTAGCAGGTCCTAAACTATAAATTAAAATAATTTTTAAAGTGGTAGGCCAAATTATACCGATCCCACCTAGTAGCATTTTCCTGAAGATATTAATAATGCCCTAAATAGTGTCAAAATAGGCAATCTCTGAAAAGGTAGAGAAGAAATGTTGCAAGCATTTTAATATCACATTGGGTTGTCCTCTGGCTGAAGACTTTTAAATTGGGACAATTCTGGACAGTAAGAATACGTGAAAGCAAACAAACATCACTCTGTAGATGGCTTTTCTTTCTCTCCTCTTACTCCTTGGTAGCAGCGAGTACGTAGAAAATGCTGAAAATTTCTATTGCAGACTTTTATCAAAGTGAAAATCACCGCACACAAAAACAGGAAATCAACAGGGTCAAAAACTCTAAAGTGTTAGTTAGAACTTAGTGACCATCAGAAGAAAGCTTCTCTGTACTGATGTGTAACAGTACCATGGGGCAGGGTGGCCAAGGGAGGAGGAAAGGAGGAAGGAGGAGAGGTGTGGGGCTCCCAGTGATCTTTGCCATTCCAAATCCAAGTCTAGAGGAGATGGTGGCCTTTTAACCGCTGTCCTCCCTTAAGTATTTCCAGACAACAGACATTCAGTGTCTTAATAGGCAACCGGTTTCTCTTTATCTCTCTCTTTGACAAAAATTCTCAGGAACCCTAAGTGGACTTAAATTTGCATATGAATGTGAGGCCCTCAGGAGTCAAATTGCTTATGGAAAGTCACACAGCATTTAAGACAGCACCAGGACTCAAACCAAGTCCTTTGACTGTCAACCCTTCCCTTTGCCTATCTGAAAACCTGAAAAGAGAGTCCAGCTTGATAAGAGGAAATACAAGAGGTGAACGGGACCCCTAAACAAGTGCCAGGAAAAGGACAAGAAGGTGAGACTAGTCCAGTTTTGTCCCGGTTCATCATCCAGAGGAGCTCAGCCTCTAAGCAAATGAGATTCAAGGTTTGCAACCTCCAGAGGCCAGCAAACTAGGGAGGGCACAGAGGGTTGAGCAGATTTCTACCCTGTGCCTTGGTGAGACTGAAGAGGCCAGCACAGTGGGCCTCTGGGGGCTTCTCACTCTGAGGACAATAGTACCTACCTCATGAGACTATTGTGAGGGTCCGTGGATCCATCTAAAGTGCTTAGAACAAGGTCTTGCATGGAAAAAATTACCAAATTAGGGTTCATCGTTGCTTTACGAAAGAATGTCTCTTCCTTTCAATTATGAGTGTACATGTTCAGTGTTGCAGATTTGGAAAGTATTTTATTTAACAATTACTTAAATAGTGGTTAACATGTGCTTCACAAATATAAACTAATTTCTTCATATGGGAGTGTTATTGCATCTTCATTTACAGAGAGGCTATGACACTTGTCTAAGGCCACACAGCTGGTATCAGGGCTGGATTCAATGCCAAGTACAGCTGTGAGTCAAATTGCTATCCTCTGTTGTTTCTCAAACAGAAGAATGAACCAAAAAATTCATAATCCTACCACCCAAACAGTTTAATTTTGTTTTCACATGTATTAACTTTCTTCTTTCCCAGTGGTAGTTTACTTTAAAGAGAGGTCATTTGGATTTTATTTCATTACATTGTCAGGATCATACTCTATGATTTCAAGGTAGGGAAAGTATAGGAACATCATGTGTGGGTAGCCAGGTACATCCCAACATCATGCTAAGCACGCTACATATACTTTCCAATTTGATCTTCATAGCAACCATGTCAGGTGGGTCTTATTTTCCACATATCACTGATGAAGAAGAAAGAAAATTATCTTTAAAAAACCCTGTTCTTCTGGGCTTCTCATTCAAAAATAACTGTGCAACAGAAATTAACACAGCAATTTAGAAGCAAAAAAAAACCCCTTGTGTTAGGGTGGTCAGTGATGAGGACTGTGAAAGAATTCACAAAGAGAAGCAAGTAAAGGTTTTATTTTTACTTTCCCAAGGGAGGGAAAGGGCTGGGTGCAGAGATGTGCACCAGCATCCGCACCAGCGCCATCACTGAGAGGTTGGGGCTTTGAGTTTATATCACGTAATGGGGTGGTTGGAGAGCAGGATATTTCAGCTGGGCTGCAACTTGTTTCCATTTTATCTTTGGGTGCAGGGTCCGGTGGTCGGTGTGTCTGGTATGTCTTGTTTCGTGGGTTCCTACAGCCTCTGCACCTTCAGGGTGCTTTCAGTAATTTTCTAGTCCTGAAGATAAAGGCTCATAATGCAATTAGGGTCAGTCATGCTTGGAGGTCTAGCTAGGTCTGGGAAAGAGGGCCTGAGAACGTGGCTTTTGTCCCTTTACCTTACGGTGGTGTGGCCTGATTTTACAGACAAGAAAACAAGCCTAGAGAAGATGTGTGACTTTTTCAGTGTCATGCAGCAGGTTGGGGACAGAGGGATGACCAGCACCCCTCTGCATCTCTAAATCCCAGTTGAATGCTATAAGACTATCACACATCTCCTTCCCTCCCCCACCTGCGCTGGGTTTTAAATGCGCATTTTTTTTATCGGTTTCTTTTTTGCTGTTCATTTCCTGCAAGCACCAGAAGTGACAGAGAGTCAATGTTTCTGCGCTGATTTGTCCCTCAGCACGCTGCCTTGCCATGCGCACGACTGTCTATTTGTCTGAAAAAGCTTCCACAGTGCTGTTGATTCTCATGACTGCTTCCATCTCCCTGAATCACCCAAGATATCAGCATCCTTCTCTTGTGGGACCTACATTATATGCAGAGGGACGTTAACTTTGGGCTGAACAAATTGGATTTGGGAGGACATCTCTGATCCACTTTAAGTTAACAAGGACTTAAAATAAAGGGAAGCAGTGTGGTTGAGCAGAGATAATACGGAGGGACCTGGTTAGAATTTTGTCAGATATAATACAACAGGGAAATAGACTGTGGACATCCAACTGATTAGGTGGAGAGTATATAAAATGCATTTTAAAAATAATGGTCACTGAAAATAGGAGTGAATAGAAATGTAATAACAAGCAACTCCTATTTATATTGAGGGTTATTATGTGCTAGCCTCTGTGCTAAAACATTTTCCTTGAATTATCTCTTTTTATCTTTATAACCATCCTAGCTATAATCACTCCTCTGATAAGGAAGGAAGATGAGAGTTTATGTAACTCTCAGCTTATGTAGCTTAAAAGAACTTAACCCCTTGTAAGTGACAGGGCTGGCAGCCACACATTTTCAATGGACACATTTATTTCCTTCTATAAGATCCATGCGCGTAGGAATTCTTTTATTTTTTTTAAATGTTTTGTTCATTGTTGTGTGTGTCCTAGAGCCTAGAACAGTGCCTGCCATGGATTTACAATTAAGAAGTCCTCAGGACTGGTTTTGGTCCCTCAACAGATATTAACAGGGCCAAGCCACATTATTTTCATTTGCTCTGTAGGCCAAGAATGATGTAGCTGCTAGCTCTTTTTAGTCAAAACTGTTAAGTACTTCTACTGGTTGCAACAACTTGAGTGAAGAGATAAAACTCCTAACCAGGATGAGTTAGCTGGGTAGGCCCAGATAACCAGAGAGGCTTTCAGTGTGTCTTCTAAACCCATGTTAAAGAGGCGGACAGAACGTGGTGGAGGATGCCAGTCTGAGCAGCGGTCAGCTGCCATCACAGAATAGAGGAGCCGCGGCCGTGGCTCCGTGCCTTTGCAGTGCGTAGTCTTCCAAAATGACAACCCAGCACAAATTGCTCCTATGATGATAATAAGATAGCGGGGAAAGCATCTCTTGCACTCATTGTCTGTTCCAGAATTTAAGATAATAATGATTGCTTGCAAAGCATTTTGAAGGGCTACTTATTGCCATTCTGCCAAATGGGATTCCTCAACTCTGACACCGTTGGCTGTCTAAATGGGTGCAGATCACGGCCCGTGGTCGAAACTGTGGTTGAATGGTTCATGCATTAGCTTAGGCTGATGGACCTTGACCTTGTTTTCATAACTCTCCAGAATTTTTCCACTGAAGCTATAGCTAATATGAAAGGAGAAGGAATCGGCATAGCAAGTAGTAAGATTTTGAGTCCACAGACAGAAATTGTACACTAAGGATGAGACACGTGAGGTATGATCTTTAGCCAGTGAGGGGAGGGTAGAATTTGGCTCTGAATGTTTGAGATTGCTTGACTTTATGTCTTTAAAAATTTTTTTTAATTATTTTTCCAGTTACAGTTTACATTCAGAGTTAGTTTGTATTAGTTTCAGGTGGACAGCATAGTGGTTAGACAATCAAATATCCCCCTTGATATTTCCAGTACCTGCCTGGCACCATACACAGTTATTACAGTATTATTGACTGTATTTCCTATGCTGTGCTTTACATCCCCATGGCTACTCTGTAATTACCACTCTGTATTTCTCAATCCCTTCATCCTTTTCACTGAATCTCCCAACCCTCCTCCCCTGTGCTTCTATGAGTTTGTTTCTGTTTTTTAATTTATATTGTTCTTTAGATTCCACATATAAGTGAAATCATATAGTATTTGTCTTTCTTTGAGTGACTTATCTTACTTAGCATAATACCCTCTAGGTCCATCCATGCCGTTGCAAAAGGTAAGAATCCATTCTCTTTTGTGGCTGAGCGATATTCCATTGTGTACATGTACAACAGCTTTTTTATCCACTTGTCTACTGGTGGGCACTTGGGTTGCTTCCATACCTTGGATATTGTAAACAAGGCTGCAATGAACATAGGGGTGCGTGTATTCTTTTGAATTGATGGTTTGGGTTTCTTTGGATATATGCCCAGAGGTGGAATTGCTGGGTCATGAAACAGTTTTAATTTTTTTGAGGAAAATCCATACTGTTTTCCACAGTAGCTGCACCAGTCTGAAATCCTACCAGCAGTGCACCAGGGTTCTCTTTTCTCCATATCCATGCCAACACTTATTTTTTGATTCATTAATGATAGCCATTCTGATTTTAATAATATCTCATTGTGGTTTTAATTTGCATTTTTCTGGTGATTAGTGATGTTGGGAATCTTTTTATATGTCTATTGGCCATTTGTGTGTACTCTTTGGAGAAGTGTGTATTCAGATTCTTTGCCCATTTTTAAAGTTGTATTGTTTGTTTTTGGTGTTTAGTTGTATAAGTTCTTTATAAATTTAGGATATTAATCCCTTATAAGATATATTATTGGTGAATATGGCAGACCCTATTTCTTGACTATAGTATTCCATAACTCCTATTGTGAGAAAATTTATATGTACATACACACACACACACACACACACATATAACATATTAGTATATATATATAGAATATATGTATACATATAAATGGCTTATTATTGTCAATTACAGTAGCAACTAAAAGGTCATGGGTTTTAGAGACAGACAGACCTGGATTCAAATCCAGCTCTGCAGTAAATTTCCAGTGTAAACTTCAGCAAGTAACTCCAATTAGTTCAGTTTCCTCAACTGCAATTTGGAAGCTGTAATACTTACTGTTGGTATATAAATAAATGTTTTTGTACCTTTGAAGGTTCTTTTAAGGATTGCAAAAAAAATATATGTAAAGCACCTGATTCATTACAGAAACTCTCTCAGGTATCTTCAGTGCTCTCAAAATCTACCACAATGTATTTTAGTTTTCAGTTAGCAGGACTGACTGGATAGAATATAAACCACTGGAGGGTAGGGAAGACTCATATTTGTCTTTAAAACTCTGGGACCATTTACTTGTCAACTGCTTATTGAACCTTCCAGGTAGTCACTGGCCATACAGTAGTTGTATTTTCCAGTATGTGATACAGCTTCAGTGCTTCTTAATTGCTGGATTGGATTGAAGCATGTTATTTCATGGGGGCAGGAAAAAATGACATTAAGTGAATGTACCATGTTCCTTTCTAATAAATGTTAAAAAGAGAACCTGTAATATATGTCCACTTTTCATCTGGTTTAACGTGAAATTTGGCTCTGTAAGTTGAGTGTGAAAAGGGGATTGAGAAATAAAAAATTACATAAATGTCCAGTTTAAATTGTTTTTTAAAAAAAGCCATATGTTCAATATCTGGTGTTCCATGCTTCCGCCCAAATCCATAAGACTATAATTTAAGATCATAAATCATAAACCTAGTAAAAATTAGGGCCAGCTAATTTCATTAGAATTCATGTTTTTGCAAAATTTAAGTATGTAAACCTATTAGTATTCTGGTAGGAGAGGTGTAATACTTATAAATCAGTGTGCAAAAATTAAGTTTAACTCTAGAGGTGGAACATTAACTCTTTCAAATTCCACGGGCCAGGTGGTCCTGAAGAGGCCCAGACCACATTCACAGTCATTGTCTGTACACTAATGTCACTGGCAGAAATAACCTGTGGCCACAAGGTAAAAATCCTGCACCTCCCATACCCCACAAATAAACAATAGCACAAAATTTGGATTTCAGAGCTGCCTGGGTTTACAACCCAAGCCTGATCACTTACCGTCTCTGTGCCCAAGAGTAAATTGTTTCCGTTTCCATGTCTATATATTGAGAAGTGTCTACCTCATAGGATTCTTATAAGGGATCATAAACTATATTAATCGATTCTAAGTTACATGAAACAAAACCTGGCCCATGAGAAGTTTCTGATAAAAAATAAAAATTCCTGCTGCGCCTAGGAAACCAGCTGTGTGCCCCGACGTCTCTGCTCCGTCTTAGAAAGGTGGTCAAGTGCACGGGGGCAGGGGCCTTAGAGAGATCATCTCACACCCGCCTCTGCCCCCTTCACCTTGGGATCACTCTACCTCCCATTTGTAATCCGGGGTGCCTATACCAGAAACACCAACTAAAGAGACTTCTAAATGAAAATCTTCACAAGAAGGAAATGTAAACAAGTCTACCTCATGCCAAATTTCCTCATTCTAGGATTCTGGGGCTGGGACTTTGTCACAAATTTCAGCAATGGTGTTATAAAACAGACTGACAAGGCTGTGCATGGCAAAGCTACGTCAAGCTGGAGTCCTAAACTGTTAACACAGGGTTTTTTTTTTGCGTTCAGTTTTTACCCATATGCTTACCATTTCTGCTGACGTACTGTGTTTCCATGCATTGAGATTTCTATTTCCCAGGGAAAAAACACTGGGGTTTAAATCAGTCAGGATTTTTGCTAAGTCTTAGGGCAAGAAAGTCATGACATTTGGGAAGGAGTAGGGAAAGAGAGGTGGCAGAAAAATCTATGCCTCTGCTCTGTTCCCTTTTTGGAATCTGCCTGTACTGGCATTATTTAAGCTTGTTTTATTTTCCCATTACATTGTGAGTCTTCTGAGGTTGAAACTATGTCTTGTTTGTCTTTGAACAATAAACAGTAACCATAATAATGACAGAAGGCAGTGTTTACCACATGGCAGATAGTGTGCTGAGTGCTTTACCTGATTTAGCTTATTTAGTACTCAGAATCATCCTGGCTATTGCTTTTATTTCAGTTTAACAGATGGGAAACTTAGGCTTAGAAAGGAAAAATTAATAAGCTCAAGGTTTTATGGATAAGTGGCAGAGTCAGGTTTGGGACCAAGGTTTGTCCAGCTTCAAAAGGCATTCCTTAGATCTACACCCTGTGTTTCTCATGTGGCTTACAGCTTAGTGCTGGGAACCTGCTAGGAACTCAAAGAATAAATGTTCCTTCCTTTGTGGCAGCTGGATAGAAAGAGCAGGTCTGAGAGAAGCGTGTGTGGGAGCTCAATAGAATAGTTTGTGTTCTCCGTCCTTTAAAAAATATGCCTGTGTATGTATGCATTGCTTTATAAAATTTCAATGATTAGAGTTTACTAGTTTTTATGTTTAAGAAAGCATTTTGGAGTAATAATACTCACCTTGTAAAAGTGAGGATCACACAAACTGGTGTATGTGAAAGCATCATAAGTCATCAGGAACTTTATCCATGAAAGCCATGAGCAAGTTCTTCTTCTCCCAAGTGGCTAATGCATTGGGAACAGTGCAGACTCTTGCTCTTGATGAATGAGAGGGAGTAGATCAGAGATGTCTAAGACAGGCGGCAGAGATGTACCAGAAGAATAAGGTGGAGAAATATTACTCTGGAATTAGGCAAAATGCAGAACAATCACCCCTTTGATCATGCGCACTGCCCGTTTCCTGACCTCCAGGGTGACACCTGGCAGTTTGACGGGGAAGGCCAGAAGAGAAGAGAGCGGGAGCCTCCTGGATGAGTGAAGCTGAGGCTAAGAGGGGCCAGTGGAGTTGTAGCTCTAAGGATGAAGGGAGTGGATTTCTGAAGGATTCCTAGAAGAGTCTGAAAATACAAAAGGAAGATTGGCTGAGGCATAGCTTTTATTGAGTATGATGCACAGTTTAGTTAAGCTCTAGTTTCACTGTCATGGGCTGAATGTTTGTGTCTCCCCAAAATTCATATATTGAAGTCCTAACCCCCAATGCAATGGTATTTGGAGATGGGACCTTTGGGAAGTAATTAGAATTGGATGAGATCACAATGATGGGGCCCTCAGGATAAGGTTAGCACCTTTGTAAAAGAAGAAAGGACACCAGAGAGCTAGCTGTCCATCTCTTCCCCCAGGCACTCACTGAGGGAAGTCCATGTGAACACACAGCAAGAACATGTCTGTCTGCAAACCAGAATGAGAGCCCTCACCAGAACCTGACCATACTGGCAGTCTGATGTCAGACTTCCAACTTCCAAAACCACAAGAAAACAAATTTAACCCCCCCCCCCCTGCAGTTACTTTATTTTGTAATGGCTGCCCTAGTTGATTAAGACACTATCACAAAAGTCAAGTAAATTTTGGAGACTATAATTCACTAGACCACTGGTGTTATTCTCAATCAGCAATCATCTAGTGTAACACAACCACTCATATCAAAGTGACAAACGATGATATGAGTCTTTTGATTTTAGGATTATCTCTTAAATGGAATCATGTCTTTTGATTTTAGGATTATCTCTTAAATGGAATCTCCTCCACTGTTCAGTTCCGTTTTCTGTTCCCTTCTCTACTGCAAATATTATTCACTCAACATGGCTTAGATTTGCTCATTTTAGATTTTTAGTAAAAAAAATAAAGAGTATTTTTAAACACTAAGCCCATTAAGCCTAAATACCTAAAACCACCATGTTCCCCACCCCATCCCCACAACACGCACACGAGAAACTTTACTGAAGAGCATAACTTATTTTCCTACCAATCTGAAACTCACTAGCCTACCTGTAAGGGATTAGGTGTTGAAAAGATGACTTTCATTTTAAAATCTTAGTAATGATAAAAATAGAACTAACTAAAGGCCATTTCATGTTTAGAATTAATAATGAAAGTAACTTCTCCTACTTTGGAAACAGAGTTTATTTCTCAATATAAAAACTGGAACTGGTGCCCTGGCCAGGTGGCTCAGTTGGCTGGAGCATCATCCCATACAGCAAAAGGTTGTAAGTTTGATTTCTGGTCAGGGCACACACCTAGATTGTGGGTTCGATCTTCATTTGGGGTGAGTATGGGAGGCAACCAATCAATGTTTCTCACATCAATGTTTCTCTCTCTCCATCTCCCTTCCTCTCTCTCTAAAATCAACAAACATATCCTCAGGTGATGTTTTAAAAAAGGAACTGGTGATTTTTATATATTCCAACAACTCTCACCATTAGCTTTGGAATAATTGTAAGTTTTCAAAAGGACTTGAAAATGCTAGTAGAACCAGTGTCCAAGAAATCAACAGTGATGGTGATGAAAAGGCATTTCATTGTCTGGAGGTCATAAATTCTCTTCCACTGCATCTTCCTTCCAATAAATTAGAAAAAAATAAAGTGACTGTATGTCAGGGTCTCAGGAGTGAGAAAAAAAAGGACGCTTCAAACTAAAATGTCCAATATCTGTGCGTGATAAGTTACTTCTGGCAGGTTGACATCGCTGATTGATCATGGCTTCAGAACCACCTTTTTTCTTGCCTGGAAACAACCTTCAAATTTTGGTGGCAATGAAGATTGACTTTATGCTTCTCACAGCCCAGGCAGAGTCATTCAAAGAGAGAATTGCAGATCTTATCCCATTGTCCTAGCAAAGAAACTGATTTAGAAACCTGTTTGCAGAGAGCCGTTTTAACCATATTATGGTCCTCAATTGGATGGTCTTTTTGAAACAGAATGAAATTTGATCCCTTTGTCAATGACAATAGAGGGTTCATTGCCTACATGATAGAAGCTTGTGTGTGGTAGGTGATTCCTCAAAATTTCGCCACAGTTATAAGCAAACAAAATCAACTCTAGGCAATGGGATTGTGAGGAAACTCAAGGCCTTGCACAGCGCACAGCTCTGCCTTCAGTAACATGCCTGGCTTGACCATTACAAACATCCATCTCTCCTGCAATGCCTCTGATAAGACGGCTTCCCACCTAGTGCAGGTCAGGGTTCTCCTTTAGAGTAGGGCTACAGAGAGCCTCCAGAGGCCACTTACTTGACCACAGTGACACTCAGTGAGACCACCCTTTTATCTTACTGCACTTTCAGCCCATTAACTCTTTTGTGTATCCTAATCAGGGAAAGCGCATCACTTTTTCTTTGTATTACAAATCCCCTTGAGCAGAAGGCAATTCTGAAAGTAGCTTTTGTTGCTTTTTCTTCTTTTTCAGGCTGAGTAAACCTACCTTCTTCAAGGTTTCTTCCCATAGGCCCTAGTTTCCTTCTCATAATTTCCCATGATTAGCGGAGGCTTTCCAAGATCTTTCTTGAGTTTTGGTTGGGTCTAGTCAAAGATAACCATGATGAATGTGTCTCAACAATGCGTATACATGTTGTTTGCCCAGAAGGCTCTCTAGCTAACTGGACTGGTTAGGCCTGAAGCTCCTTAAATCACTAAAGTTATTCATCACTCCTGTCTTCAAAACTGCCCCCTGTTGAAATGCATGAAGTGATGGGAAAAGAAAGGACTCTATGTTCACAGAGACCTATGTGGTAGATTAATGTTCTGGGTTAACTGGCTGACAGCACAGTATAGAAGGAGGTGACAGGGTTCAATGTAAAGAACTCAGGACTGAGAGTCTGTAGGCAGGCCATTGCTTTTCCCTCACCCTGGCCACTCACCGAGTGGGTAATCTGAGACATGTATCAAAGCTTTGGATCTCTTATCTGCATCAGGAAGATACTGGAGAGATGATATTTACAATTCTACTCATGTCTAAAATTTGGGATTCTGTAACTTAATATGAGGCAGGACTATAAGAAGATATAATACAAATTATATTTCCAAGGTGAAAAGGGTTGATTAAGGTCAGGGCTGATGGTGCTCTGGGCATAAAGGAGCTGCAGAGGAATATGTGGGTACAGAGTGTAGACTTTGGATGCTTGGAAAATGGGAAGATGGGGTAAAAGTGGGCTCCCGTCTTGTTCAGGCCCCAGCCAATGTAGAAGGCAGTGTCTGAACTCTTCTGCACTTCCTTACATAAGCCCAGCTCTGCTGAAATACATCTCAATGATACTGGGGACATTTAGAGTTTACTTCATATATACCTTTGAGGAAAATCTTATTTGTGGAAGGCAAAATCATCTTCTCTTCTAGAGTTGCCAAGATGATAAATATCCTGGCAGAAAGGTTGATGGCTCTTTATCAAGTTCTGTAGTAAACCCAAGAGACAACTAGGATTTATCTTTCCTTTAATTTCAAAACACATAGTTCCAAAGAGCTTCGTGACCAGAGAGGTTTTGACTTTATCTAGTGCTTTTGTCAGTGGTATCAAGAAGTGATAGGTCTCACATGAAATGAGCACACAAATGTCCTGAACCTTAGGTCCAATAAGTTTGTATTCTTTTAATAGTTAAGATTAATATAACATAGTGATTAGGAGCATACATTCTGGACACAGCCAAGTGTGGGTTGCAGCTTTGACCCTCATTTAATAGGACAATGATCTCAACGAAGGCTGAGGCTTTCAGTTTCTGTTTTCCTCATTTGTTAAATGAGGATAATAAGAATAATATCTATATCATAAGGTTATCATATTGATTAAATAATAAAAAGTTCTTAGTCCAATGTCTGGCATATGGTAAGTATTCAATAAAACATCATCATCATCATCATCATCATCATCATCATCAATCATCACCAATTTCATAAGTCGATAATATTGTGACTGTGACCCTAATGTGTGTATAAATCACACTCAGAGAAGAGAGGTGCAGGCTTACCATATGCTTCTCATTTCTGGCTACTGGACATGACCCTTGAAAATGAGCTGGAATGTGTCCAATAAAAATTTCACAGAAATAGTGTGAGGACTGCTTGAGTTAGATTTCCAAGCCAGGCCAGTGTCTGATATTAAAGTATTCCTGCAGGCATATTGAAGTATTATTACTATATATTGCTTTGAAAACAAAAGCTGAGACCTGTGTCCTCATACTACCTTTTAGGCTATGTTGATTGGTTGAGCGAAACTTATTTTCCGGTGGAATCATTGTTTTGATCATTGTGAGACAAAAGGCTGAGAATAGATGGATGACCAATTGGCCTGTGTACCAATGCCCTAGCTTGTTTCATTTTTCATAGACAACAACGAAACGAAAACAAATTTCACTGTGGTTATAAATCTGGCCCTCTATGGACAAAGTCATTGCAATTACAAAGGTCCACAGGAAATGTAAACAGCATTGCATTTGATGCCATCACACCAACATTTTAAAAAGTGTTTTATGCTTTTAAGTGCTTTCGTTAAAAACAATTTTTTTAAGTGGAGGTTAGTGGTAAGTTGAAATATATTGTTGAGGAAGAGGTAAATGCATAAAAGTTGAATATGGGCTTTTCACTACAACTTTTCTCTGTGAATTCTAAATTCGTGTTTTTATTTTTTATTTTGTGAACTTAAACAAGTTCAAGCTGTAAAATGACATCTGTGTTTATATAAAACAACAAACATCATCTGAATTTATTAATATAAAGTATTTTACACCTAGAAAAGATTCAAACAACTAATGTAGTAAGCAGATGGGAAAATATAATAAATAATCTGTCTTTCATTGACATTTATATCTTTTCCTCATTCAATAATGGCAGAGTAAATAGACAAATGGACTTTTTTTATACTTATAGTCTAGAATAATTTCTTTGAAAATGCTTTTATTGGAAACTCATTTTTAACATGTTGTATTGAGTATCTAACCAAATGATCTGCATTTTATGGAAGTTTTAAGCCACTTTGGGGAAAAAGAAACAGCTAATTTATGAGGGTTTTCAAATGTAAATAAAAGCCAAATGCGTTTTCTGAGATGGGGAACATTTTAGTGAAAGCACTGCAATCTAAGATATTTTGTTTTCGGATTTATACTATTTGTTCTCATACACAAGGCAAAAGGTCTAAGATCAAAAAACCAAGTGGACTTAATGTTTTCAGCTTGAAGGAAAGAAAAATCAAGGAAAAATCAAATTTAAAAGAATCTTCAATTTAAAAAAGAGTTTTGACTGAGGGAATAGAGATATATTGTTCTGTTTTTATTTACATATGAAATACTTAAAACTTTTAAGAAAATAAACAGCCTATGAAAATTACCATATGGAGGTTTTCAGTTGGCTAGAAGCCACCATTGGTGAGAGTTTTTAACATGCAGTAGAGTCTGCAAGAATTTGAAAGCCTTCTGTGAGATCTTTTGAAATATGACAGATTTTTTTTTCCATTTTGGCTTGAGTTTCTCAGGTGTGATTGTGTCCAAATCCATTCTCACCTTCTTCAAAATGTCCCACTTTCATTTGTTTTTTGGCAAAGTGTGCTACCTTTCTCCATGAAAGTCATTTCAGCTATGTGGTATTAAACTAATTTAAAAAAAAAAACCATTAGACTGAGGTGTTTCTGAGGCCTTGGTGGCTCACATGGGCAAACCCAAACCTAAGCCTGTAAATACCTCAAGGTTATGAAATCAAAATGTAAGGACGACCAGTTACAAACAGCCAACTAGAGTTTAAGCTACAGCCAATTCGTTTCCTTTCTTTGCTTCTGCTCCTTCTCTTGCCTCAAGCTCCCGTCTGAGGCATGCCCCTAACCACTTCCAGTTTGGTGCTGCCCAATTCAAATGAATTTTGCTCAAATAAACTCTTAAAATTTTTAATATGCCTCAGTTTGTCTTTTAACAGCATCTAGGGAAATATTAGTTAAAGAGTAATTCTTTTTAAGTTTTATGTCCCCTGTGAGCAGAGAGCAAAAACGACTGTCCTGCTCATGTATTTCAAATCCAGTTGAAATCTGGAAACATAGGGAAGCAGTTGCTTTTCTGGATCTTCCATACATTTAAAAAAGTCTTTTCTTGGTGCATCTCATAATAAGAGTTCTTTCATTGCTTATGGCTTTAATCCCAGTCCACAGATAAACCCAGATGAAAAACCATCAAACCAGGGACTCGGGACAATCGTGCACATTGGCGACACTGTGTGGCAAATGTGATGATAGTCAGAGTGAAAGGACAGTCTTCACCCACACACTGTTCTTTCATTCAGTTGCCAATATAAAACAATTATATATATATATATATAATTTTATTTTTATTGTTGTTCAAGTACAGTTGTCTCCATTTCCCCCCCACCCATCCCTGCCTCCCACCCTCAATCCTATGCACCTTTGGCTTTGTCCACGTGTCCTTTATACATGTTCCTTGATGACACTTCCCCTGTTTCCCCCCGTTATACCTCTCCCCCTCCCCTGTGGTTACTGTCAGTATTTTTTCAAAATGTTGCTTATTTTAAAATAGGAATTAGCATAAATTCATATGTAAGCTTCCTTTCTGTGATGGCCACATGTCATGTCTCAATGTACAACTCAGATCCCTAAATCTGATCTGATCCCAGCTGTATTCAGAGAATCCAGCCTGGGAGAATCCTTCTTCTTGTGTACAGACACTACGAACCTTTCCTCGGGGGATATTTTCTTCTAATGGGGATGGGAAAAGTAGGCAAAATGAATGTTAGAGAAGAAACTAAGCTTTTTTTCCACCAGAAAGTCATAGGTAAGTGAAGTTGAACTTAGAACTTTTAGCCAGGACCAGGATGAAAGTGGGCGGGTGACTTAGGGTCTAGAGAGAACCACTCAAAATGTCACAGAATCAGACATTGAATGGTCATTAAAAAGAGATGAAAGACTTCTTATTATCCATATTATCTGTAACCTGGCCAAACGACATTTTAACCATTTCCTAAAACTAAGGGAGAGAATGCAGGTTTTGAAACTTGAGTTTGCCTTTTATTTGGCAAGTCATATAATCTTTCTTTGCTGAATTTCTTTATGGGTAAAATGAAGATCAGAATAGTAGCTATTCCTAGAGATGGTAGGAGGATCAAGTGACACAACCCGCATAACGACTTCCTGTGGTGCCCAAAGCACAGTAACAGCTTAATAGACACTAACCGTTAGTATACTGAAAAGTATTTAGCAAAGAAGGTATGTAAACGAAATGTAAAGCAGACAGGCTGTAATGTAAAATATGTTTAAAACATCAGGATAGTCTCTTTATAAAGGTTGCTGCCTTTAGAGTTTCATTTTAGTGAAGGTTAAAATATTTATAAGGTTTACATGAGATCTCTCCTGGTATTTCCCCTTAATACTATATTTATAGAAATATACACATACATCCTCATAATTTATCTATGTTTGGAAATATAAATGTTAAGTTATCAAACTTTCATGTCATTTACCACTGGGAATTTCAGGATTCTAACACTGATGGCTGGCGTGGAACTCATACATGATAGCACTCTCTATGTCAAAACACTACCTTCTAAAAAAGACCTGCTAAAGAACGAAATTAAACTGAGTAAATTTAAATATCTAATTGGCTTTATTAAGTGATTCATGAATTTAGCAACATCCCATCTAGCAACCAGAAGGGTGTTCTGAGGGGTTGTGCAGAATGGAAGGGTTTATAGGAAGAAGGGTGAGACGTGGGAGATATTGACCAAAACAAAAAAAAAAAAGAAAAAGAAAAAAACATTATGTTTAGATCAGAACTTCTTCTTTTGGGGGGAAGGAAAGGAGGGCAAGTGTTTTTATTATGCAGATTGCCTCTTCTTTCTATTGGAAGGTCGAGGCCAGATGGAGAGGGCCCATGTGATAGATGGCCTTGTTGGTGTTGACCAGAAAATTCCAGACTGGTTGATTAAGATTATATTTCTCGGAGAGGTTGAATTAACAATTGGCTTAGTTATTAAATCTAGGTTTGCTATCATGTGCTCTAGCACAAGGGATGCCATTTTGGGCCTGTGGTTTTTCTTTTAAATAGAACTTTAGTGCCTTAGGAGAATTAAGGCAAGAAGTTACAGATCTCCCATCTACTCACAAAGGTTGTTTTGTTTGGTTGCTTGGCTGTTTTTTTGTCTTTTTATTTGAGGGGTTAAGGTTGTTTTGTTTGGTTGCTTGGCTCTTTTTTTTTTTTTTTGTCTTTTTATTTGAGGGGTTAGGAAAAGTTGTAGTAGAATTGGAGGATGGGAGAAGAAATTTGGAGCAAGTATACTAAATAGAATACCATTATTTCATCACAGCAACTCTTCTGATAAGGTTGATTAAAAACTCTTCTGCACAATTAACTGATAGAAGATTTAATTTTGAATCTGGCTTCAACATCAACTAAAAATACACTGAATTGAAAGTCAATTCCAAATTCCAATCAAGCTTCTTTAAGTATCTGAACCATTTCCTAATTTCTATGACAACCAGCTCATGCTTCTTTCTACCTCGTATGAAGCTAAGCCTGACACTGACCTAAATCAATGTCATCTCTAACGACTTAAGATTTTAGACTCCCTTACATTGTGTGCGTGTTGAAGAAATAGATCTATGCCTTAAAAATTCAAAGCTTGGTTTACAGACTGAGGTCATTTGAGTGTCAATGCCAAAATTTCAGTAGGCAAATATCAAATTTTATTGGATTTTATTCAATAATTTTTCTCTATGCTAATCTATTTTTAACCTTTCTCTTCGTGCGCCCCTACTTACTTCAATTCTCATACCTTTCCTTTAAGCTGTGATAGCTGAATTGATTCAATTCAATAGTGTTTATTATCTCTTATATACCAGGCTGTGTAGAAGTTTTGCAGTTGTCTTGGTGAAAACACAGCGAAGGTCCCTGCCCTCACAGAGCACACACGAGGTAGGTGAAGGCTAACCTAGAAGGAATCACAATGTAATGGAATCAGGGCTCTGGTAGGGAAAATACAGTGCTCTGAGAATGCCACTCAAGCACTATGTCAATACTTCTTCGATGGGGCAGGATCAGATGCCTGTGTTAGAAAGACCTCGTCCCCTCCCCTTTTGCTTCAAAACCTTGAAGACACAAGCAGGTCTGGGACTCTGTGTTCCCTCATTAGCTGGTTTCAGGACCTCAGGCAAGGAGATGACCTTATGTGTATACGCAGTGGTGGTGACAAGGAGGATTGGGTCTCCCTGCAAACCATCTTTCTTTCTAAAATAATGATGGTTCCACATGTCAAATAGCTTGCCAAAAAAAGTGCCAACAATTTTTTTTTTACCCCTGTTTGTCAGCACTTCTCTAGACTCAATATCTGAAGAGGAGAAAGCTGAGTTTGGTTTAGCCTCGCACACCACCAGCCAAATGGCTAATGTGCGGCAACACTCAGCTCTTAGGACGGGAGCTGGAAAAAATAGAGAGATGATTCTGCCTTTTTCTTTTTTCTTTTTTTTACTTTAATTCATTTTTAGCATTATATAGGACAGTCGGCTAACACCAATGAAGCTGAAAATTTGCCTATGATTCCCGTTGTAAAGGTTACATTTAAATGCACATATGAAACATTCAGTAAGTAAATAACACAGCAGACAAGGTATGGGATTAACAGAGACATCTAGAACAAGCTGGACTCCAACGGTCGTTAATGGAGTATTTCAAAACACATCTGTTCACAAATCCAGAATTTTCTGGACTTTTATGTCTCCTCAGCTATCTTTCCCTCTTACTCATGAGTCCTGTCTGAAGGGTATAGATTTTCTGACCATGTAAATACTCATTTCTTTCTCCCAGTGTAAATCTGTCTATGAAAAATCAACAAAACCCCAACAGTATGACAAAAAGTTTTATGGCACACCTGGTAGAGCACGAAACCAAAAGTTTTAACCCATAATGGATTTGGACCCTGATCCGTTTTGGCACTTCGTGGATTTTATGTCCCGGAGCAACTTCATTTCTTCAAGCATCAGTTGCTCGTGTGCATAGTAAAGTCTCAGGACGCATGTATATATCTATTTTTTTACTTTGTTTTTGTTTTCCTGGCAGGGCTTTCTGTTACAAAATCTCCTAAGGCCCATATCTCCCATCCTGTCTTTCAGGCAGATTTTTACACACTGTGTTTATAGTTTCATTTTAGTAAAGTTAAACTTATTCACGAGGTTTACACAAAATCACTTAGTGGATACCCCAGTGGTGATGAGGCTGTGAGTACTGAGATAAGGGCAGAGTGAATTTTAGCTGGGAGCACTCAGAGTCCTGGAGGCCCCTCTTACTCCTGCCGATAGTGGTGTGCAGGAGGGGACAGGAGCAGAGTCACCTGGAGGGGACAGAGCTTCTCCCTTCCTCCCACCCCCTGTCACTCCTGAGACTATAGGCAGGAGGGCTGGAGGAAGGCAGGCATCCTTGGCTAAGAGGGACACAGAAGTGACAGGAAGCAGCTTCCACACAGTTTCCTTCCTGCATCATCTGGGGGGTGCCCTTTGTCCTTAATTCTTTATCCTTTTATCTATTCCTGTGCTGGGAGCAGAGACCTGATGGCAGATGTTCTAGCAGGTCTCTTCTTGGCCGTGAAGGTAGGACCATATTCTAGGGAGTGGGAATAGCTTGAACCTTGAGAACCTTAGACAGCGGAGCCTCCATGCTGTCCTGGAGGACTCACTTCATCTACTTGGGGGAGAAACAAGCTCCCCTCTTATTAAGTCACTATTATTTGGAGTTTTTACTACTTTTTTGCTACTTTCCACTGCTTTCAAATTATAGCATGAAGGTACCAGACCTACCATTTATCCCTAGAATGTTTTATTTTGGGCCAATGATATAGTATGTTGGACAGTTCATTCTGAATCTCATTTTCCTTAGTTATAAAATGAGAATAATCAGATTCAACATTCCTGGTAGAGAAAAGAGCAAGTACAGAGACCCAGAGATGAGAGTGAGCATGTACAGTTTGAAAAGTTGGAAGTAGGCCAGTATAGCTGCAGTGTAGCCATGAAACATTTTACCATTATTTGGTGAGCTAGCAGCCCCTTGGTGCACCATGGCATACTAGCTAAGGACTATTTACCAACAGCTCAGATCTATGGCACAACACGTGGGTTCTCCATGGTTTGACCAGCGCTTCGGTTTCCAGTTTTGTCTTTCACTGCTCCTCTTCACCCACATTACCATCCAGACTCACTCTATACGCACTCACTAAGTCTTTATACTTTAATTCACACTATTCCTTCTGCCTAGAATGACAACCCACAGCCTCAACTTTGCCTGTAGAACTCCTACATTTTCTATGTATTTTTTAAAATGCAACTCGAGTGTTGCCTCCTCTAGGTAGGCGTTTTTTAAAAATAATACCCATATTATTAGCATGTACTACCCGTAGTGGGTTGACCGATGGCCCCCATCCTGGAACCTGTGAATGCGACCTTACTTGGAAAAAGACTCTTTGCAGACGTAATTAAGAATCTTCAGATGAGATCATCCTGGTTTATCTGCATGGTCACTAAATTCAATGACACGTGTCCCTATAAGAGACACACAGAGGAGAGACAGACGGAGAAGATAAGACCCTGTGAAGACGGAAGCAGAGATCCGAGCTAGCGGCCACAAGCAAGAAACCTGTTGAGCTCCCAAATTCTGAAAGAGACAAGGAAGCTTCCCCCTTAGAGCCTTTGGAAGAAGCGTGTCCCCGCTGACACCTTGATTTCAGACTTCTAACCTCCAGAACTGTGAGAAAATAAATTTCTGTTGTTTTAAAACAGCAAGTGTGTGGCGATTTGTTCCAGCAGCCCTAGGAAGCTAGGCTTTTTGAATTACATATAGAAATTGTCCCTCGATTCAATTATTTGCCTGAGGCTGTCTCTCGCATGTATTATAGAGAGGAGCTCCATAAGAAGAGGCAACACATCTTAGTCACCTCTTCCATTCTGTACCTAGGCCAGAGCGTGACACGTGGTTTTCATTTGTTAAATCAATGAAAAAAAAAAGGACAAATAAATAAGAACTAAATATTTCAATGCCTTGACCTCAAAGTGTTAAAAAACAATTTTTTTTTGTTTTGTTTTTTGAAAGTTACTTGTTTATAAATGCTGCATTCTTCTGCCTCCACTATCAATGTGGTCCTGAGCACCCTAGGTTTCTCGCTGGGTTTTATTTAGCATCCTACCGAATTGAAGGAAATTAGATGTTCATGCTTTTCCTTGCTTCCTGGGGTTTAACCTTCCTTCTGAACACATCCTTTCCACTCTCATAACAGGGCAGTGCCCCTGCACCCTGAAAGTGTGAGATTCAGCACCATGTGGGACCAAGGTCTCGAAAACTTCTGTTATCTCTCTGTCTTTCCTGAATGCAACTGTTTGGCTCTGGCATGAATTCAGAGTGGAGGTGGATGTATATTTATTCTAATGTGTTTTTCCAATGGTGTGACATTTTCACTGCATGATGAAAGGGACTGTGAGCCACACACCCCGAGTGACTAGCCAGGGAGTTTCGTAATTAGGTTTCTCACCTGTTGATTCTAATTGGCTCAGACTGACTCACTCACTGTGTTATCTCTTTGGGTTTGATGTTTTCTGGAACCTCATTTTCATTTGAAAAGCCAGAATCAAAGATTAGGGGACAACTGAACACAACTCATATGTAAAAGAAATATGTTCATCATTTATCAATGGAAAAGCAGCATATAGATAGGGTGGTGAACAGAGCCCAGAATTCTCGTTCAGCCCTGCCTCTGGTTTGCCATTTCACTGGAGCTGTGTTTATACTGCCTCTCAGTTTTGTAGATCAGCGGTCCTCAACCAGGCACCATTAGACCCGGGGGAGAGGGTGGCTGGGGACTCCTGTTATAGATTATCTATGCAACTTATTCAGTCAGGTATTTACTGAGCACCTACTATATGACCAGGCACTAGTATAGATGCTAGGATATAGCCATAAATGAAACCAGAGAAACAATTCCTGTTCTTATAGAGTTTACATCCTACTGCAGTTTGTAAATTGTACAAATATAATAATGCAAACAAATTTAGTGACTATATGCCTTCCCCTGTTCAGGTATGGCTCACCCACTAAAGCTTCCTTGTTAATATTAAAATGGATTCACCAGTGATTTATAAGAAGCCACAAAGGACAGAAGGAGAGACACTCCAATCAAGTATCTCTTTGTCCTCCTTAATGATTTCACTCAGGCTTTCTAGACACGCTGTGTGTAAGAGCAGGGTGAGTTTAGGGTCTGCAGTGCCAAGTTCCTGTAATAGGGCTGTCTTGTTTTGTACCTGCCTACTTCCGTCAGAGCGTAACACAGTTTGAAAGAGCTTTGGAAGAGTTGTTGGGAGTATTTTTTTGCACTGCCTACCTGTGCGAAACTTAGTTAAAAATCAGTAGGCATTAATTTCTGGAAGTTTATTTTTTATTGATAATAAGAAAAATGAGGATAAAAGGCATAGGTTAAATTCTCCCACCTGACACATTAGAGGGAAATGATTTTGACTAAAGATTAATTTAGGGATTAATAATTGAGGAGGCACTGGCCATGCATGTGATATGACCAGGAAGGGCAAGGAAAAGCAGAGTGGTAGGTGTAATTCATAAATCAAAAACAAAACAACAAAATGCGTAGCCCCAAGACCAAACTGGGAAAATGCACGCAAATTTATGGTAATTTGTACCATAAGTATCCTGAAAGGGGAGGCAGCATGACAGAGTGGAACTAGTTTGCCTGTGGAATCAGACAAAAGTAGCTTTGTGATTTTCTCAACTGAAAAATAAAATAGTAATTAACACATGCTCCACACTGTTCTCAGATTTCCCACCCATTCTCTTGGTTCAAACTCACATTCTATAAGGTAGGTACAGTTACAATGCAGAAGATTAATTTTATGATTAAATGAGAAGAGATACAAAAGGCGACTATGAAAGCACATCATAGTTTTTTTCAATATATTATTATTGTTTTTTAGATAACTCTGCTTAAACCTAAGCTTGCCATTTTTCTGCTGTGTGATTTTTGGGGCTACAAGCTTAATCTTTGTAAGCTTTAGTTGTATATTCATTGTAGGGTTTTCATTATATTGAACAATTTAACACAGGTAAAGAACTTACAATAATTTCTGAAGCATAGAAGATGACTAATAGGAGTTAGTTCCCCCAATAGCAATCTAAGCATGGTGTACTAGAATGCATTTATTTCTCTACGCTCCCAAAGTTGATCTACAGCAGAGCTATCCAATAGAAATGTGATGTGAAATACATATATAATTAAAAAATTTTAGTGACCACATTAAAACAATAAAAAAGTGACATTAGTTGAATAAATACTTTATTTAACCTAATTTATCCAAAATATTATTTCAATCTGAAATCAACATAAAATTACTGGTGAGATACTTTTTATTTTTCATTATTAAGTTTTTGAATTCTGGAGCATATTCTACACTTACATAATCTCAATTTGGACACTAAATTTTCATTGGAAATACTTGATTTGTATTTAGATTTCATAAAATTAACAGCTGACAATTTAGAATCACATATACTCAAGTTGTTCATTGAAAGTTTTATAGTAAGTGAATTGAGTATGAGCTTTGAAATTTAACTAATTTAATTCTTAATTAAATTTATTGCAGTGACACTTGTTAATAAAATTATATAGGTTTCCAGTGTACAATTCTATGATATATCATCTTTATATTGCACTGCGTGCCCACCACCCAATGTCAAATCTCCTTTAAATTAAAATTAAGATTTCACACAAGGCATATTTCAAGTGCTTGATAACCATATGTGAGTAGTGGTAATTCCATTAGAAAGGATGGATCTACATCTTTCTACATAATCAGACAAGAGTGGGAATGCAATAAGAACTTTCTGCTCTCTTTGACCCCAAGGAACCTCTGGATTAGGCCTCTTAGTTTGGGTCAAGGGCTGTAGATATCACTGAAACTCTTATTTTAGATGGAATATAAAAGTGATGCCCATTTTTGTGAGGTTCTTGAGGTTAGGGCTGGTGTTGGAAACAGTCCTGGATCCCACTGGGTCAGTGCTGGCAGGAAAGCTCCAGGCTGGATGAGTCCTGATCAAAATTCAAAAGACTCAGTTGGAACCAGATGGACTCAGTAACTCAACCAGTTGGACTTCTATAGCCAACGCAGAAGTGCATCGGCTGGGCTGTTTCCCAAATATTCAGTTGGTGAGAAAGGAAATGGCCATAATCCTGAAACAGAATAAAAAGGGGAAAGAAACCATGATCATGAGGGTTTTTTTTTTTTTTTTTTGTCTTATATTGTATAGAAAAAATAAAACCTAGAGCGCTTTGGAGGAGTATGGGAAGCAGTGAATTCAGGAAAAGCAGGATTTGTTCTCTGGGACAGTGGTGAGATGTTACCTGAAATACTACACCGTCTTTAGCCCTTTTTACACCAACTGCTGGGTGGAATTCAGAGAAAGATAGTTAAGATTAAGAGTTTCCAGCAGGGATAAATGAAAAGACTTGCAACTTGGAATAAAAGAGCCTGAAGAGGTCATAATAATCCTGGGCAAACACATCATACAGCATCAATGTGAATATTTTAAATCAAAGAGGCACCATGATGTAGAGTAATAATATTAGTGCTTTTGTTTGACCCCCAAAATGCCCAATATTGATGGAACTTTACAATAAGTAATGAGACTTAATGGACAAAAGAACAATATTAGTTTCATTCTGTGATTTCTTTGAAATAATAATAATAAAAAAAACAAGTAGATACTCTGCATGTAACAAGGTACAGAATTTAGTCCACTGTACACAGATACCACCAGGGGGGTGAAATTAGAATTCTACCCTTAGACATTTTTATGCCAACTTTAGAAACCAGGTAGTCAACAGGTGTATAAATAATTTGTTTCTAAATGGAATATTCAAGCTTATGTATATTTTCAGAGACTGTTGTTCTTTTTGGTCAGCCTTTTATTAAGTCCAACAGTCATTCTTAGCTCAGTGCCAGGCAGAGAAGCAGACACAGCTCAATGATTTGCCCAAGACCCAATATGTGGTTAGTGACAGAGCTGAGACTAGAACCCAGGTCTTCTGAGTCTCTCAATTCATTGCCCTCCCAATAGAGAAACCTTGTGCTTTCTACAAGTAAATGGGAATATATTTAAAATAGGGCTGAATCCAAAATTACAATCAGAACAGATTTGAAATTTTTCTGGTGTTTACATAAAATTTCTTTTGAATGCATACTCCCAACTTATCCTGAATATGTATTCTAGAAACATGATCGAAATTTAGAAGTTCTCATTTATTAACATTAATACATAATAAGTGTATAATCTTTTTAATTAGGGAAGCATGGTGTAATAAAAAGAGATTGAACTCTGCCAGTTATTAATTGGGCAATCTCTCTGAAAGTCTTTCTCGCATTTCAATATTTAATTAATTCATGCACACCATCACCAGATATTTACTGAACCCCTGCTCTGCCTTACCTTTATGATACATACAAGATGTGTAAAGTTGAAGATAGAGTTGCTCCCCTTATAAAGCTCATAATCCTGAGAAAACCCAGACATGCAAACCAATATCTCCAGGGTGATGGTATAAACACCATGAGGAGAAAACCAAAGACAGTGGAAGTGAAGAAAGGAGACGTAAGGCTCCTGGGAGAATCAGGGGAAGTATCTCCAACATGAGAGATGCTGTGCTGAAATTTGAAGATGGGGTAAGAGTTTGGTGTATGAGGAGGAGGGACATTCTTACAGAGATGGCAGCAAACACAAAACGCAGAGTTATGACATTTGGTGATCAGGAATTGTGAAGTTCAAAGTGGAAAGTGCCAGGAGGTAAGGGTGGACTGACGGAGGTGAGAAAATGAGGAAACTTGTATTTACACTGAGAAGTTAATATTCTCTCCTAAAGGCAACAAGCACTCTCTTAGGATTCTTAGCAGAGACCAGATATTTGTGTTCTGAGGTACCAGGGATCAGGACTTCCTATGTGTATCTTAGGGGGGCACAATTCAACCCTTCGCAGGTGTTTCCTAAGATAAGAATGCAGAAGAGGGAGTGGGTTGTTTAAGTGTGGTGGTGGGGAAAAGGAGGATGTATTTGCTTTTGGACATATTAAATGTAAGTCTCCCGTGGGATACTTAGGAGGCATTGGTCTAACGTAGTTGGTTAAATGGAAAAGAAGTTCAGGAGTGGGCCTGGGTTGCAGACAAGCATGTGACATCGGTAGCATCTAGGTGGTAAATGACAGGGTAAACATTGGTTTGGAAGAGAATATAAGGGAGAAAAAGCAAGGGTCAAGAACAGATCCAGAGAGACATTAGTGCTTAAGGGAGAGCAGAACAAAGGGATGACAAAAACGCCTTTGGGAGGAGAAACCAGAGATGGAAACAATGTCAGGTAAAACTTTTTCTGTTGGCAGTAACCCCCAAATTTCTCTAGGTGGTTAAGCAACTAAAAGGAATATACCAGCTCGTGTAATCGAAAAGCCTAGAGGTAGAATTCAGACCAAGCAAAATCCAGACAAAAATAATCACGATATGGTCTTTCTTCTTTCATCTCCACTTCCTCCTCCACTTGGGCTTTATTTAGAGACTCTAGTCAGTGTCACAATGGCTGCCAACAGCAATGGTCTTGCTGAAGAAAAGAATCTCACTTGCCTCAATGGCAGTTCTAATTGGGCCATTTGCCTGTCCCTGGACCAATCACGTGGCCAAGGACAGATGCTTCCTGATTGGTTAGGCCTAAGTCACAAGCCCAGTCGCTGGAGGTACACTCAGCATCACTGGAAGGAGGGGAGGGAGGATGTCTCCCTAAAGCAAAGCCAAGTGCTATTACTAGAATAAAATTCTGAGTGACAAAACAACAAATGTCCATCACAAAATTCAAGGGAAGAAAGAGTTTAAAGAATAAAAGATTCATCAACAGTGTGGAATGCTCCTGAGTGGTTAAGTAAAGGTAGGATTTTGACAATGGGGACGTCATTACTGACATTTTTGCAAAACTATGATAGAATGGTGGCAGCAGTTGCCACGTGGTGGCAGGTTAAGATTTTAATATTTGGATAAAGAAAGATGTCTTTTTCCAGATTTCAAGCCACTAAGTTTGTAATCACTTGTTGCAACAGCCATAAGAAACTGCTACAGCCGTAGAGGTGAATTTCTGTGATTTACAAGTATAACTTCGGCGTACACATTTTAAATGTAATGGCCTCTTCTCTTGCTGAGAAACCAGGAGGTTTAGACATGCTTCTAGGGAAAATATGGGGCAGATGTATGCACTGCATGGCCGTATATAAATATATTACGTAATAGCACCCTCAAATATATAAACAGCCTTGTTTTGTTCTTTCTAATCTTCCAAATTTAAATGAAATTCCAGTACTCTGCTATAACATTGTAGAAATGAGCAGACTTCTGTTTTTCTTCCTACAAGAACCCTCTAGGAATAGCCAGATATTTTTGAAGTCCAATATAAACTCGACCTGGTGAGGTAAGTATGGCCCCCATAGTTAAAATTCTGTTTAAGATCATCAGAGTTCAGGAAAAGCTGATTGATTTGATCTTTTCTTATTACTGGTGAACACAGAAGTATTTCTATTGTGAGCACATCCTTTTATGAAGCAGAAACAAGATTGTCTTGTTGCCTCTTTTAATCTCAGAGCTTGGAGTGTCCTGCATCATTTTCTTATTTTGAGGGTCACTTTTCAACAGAGGAGCACAACTGTATGAGAGGTCTCCTTCTTTGGAAATACAAAACTAGCACAGCTTCTTATTATATCTCAGTTTCATTATAGGACAATTTTAGGTTGACCCAGGCTGTGTGACTCACTAACGTCCAATCATCATGTGCAGTGGAGGTAGCAGAGTTAAGAGCCTGGCTCTCCTTCAGCTGGAAAATTTGCAAATAAATATTTATTTTATGAGGATGCTTCCTCTTCCTCATTGAGTTTATAGCATATAGCTAATGCTGGCTGAATTGCAGTACCGAAGGCAATATCCTGAAACCACTTACATTTCCTGATTTTTATTATTTAAGGTGTGTGCCTTGCAGTATTTACTGGCACCTACATTTCATAGGTAATTGCCCCACTGTAGATTCCTAGGCCACCAAATAGCCATACATTTAAATTGTGCAACCCTCCTCCCCAAAGAAAATTTTAAGGAAGTGTTCACCTCTAGAGGCAGCCAACTTAAAAATAGACCTTCTGACAAGTGTCTTCAATCCAAATGAGAAACCGCTGCATTACCCTTATTGCACCTGTAACACACACGATCTGCTGGCTATTGGGGCTTTATGTGTGTGCTGCCTGGCTTAGCAGTTTTTGTTTAGGACTCATACTCCCTCTGAACTCATAATCTAAATCTCCCTCCCCACAATCATAACTGGCGTGGTCACCAATGCGTAGCCATCAGTGGCTTCCAGGTATTGAATGCTTCTCTGTGTCAGATCTGTACACAGGTTATCTCTCTGTCATCCTCATAACAGTACTGTGAGGTGGATATGATTGAGCCTGGTTTACAGACGTCAAAATTGGGGCTCCTAGAAGTGCAACATCTTGCCTATGGCCATAAAGCGAATCCAGGAACTAAAACTGAATATTAGTCAGAACTCTTCACCTTGCCTTTGCCTTGCCTTCCACAGTATTAGTAGCACAGAATAAATAATAAATAGATGGCTATCTTCTTAAAGTCCACTTATGTAACTTTTAAAATAGGAATAAATGTTGCATATGAAAAAGAGTAGAATGCTTTAATGTTGGAGCACTGAGTCCACTAGCATTTCCTTAACATGCAATAATGTATGCAATCCAAAGCTAAGGGTTGTCTTGTTGAAGGCCAATTCAGTTTTTGCCAAATTTCGACAGCAATCTAATGCAGTGTCTTTTCTGGAGAGGAAGGTTGGAGAAAGCTGGGCAGGAGCTGGTGGAAGGCTTGGGCTTTGGCACTTGGGATTTGACTTTTACTAAACTTCTTAAAGGGGACCTTCTAGGCCTTTCCCCTCCAGCAAGCGATCGAGATGAAAGGATGGCAGGACTGGCCTCCTGGGCATGGGACCCGTGCAGTGGCATAGAAGCCCCCACACTCAGTTAGGGGCCCCACTCTTGGTATTTAATGCTCTGTGGTTACCATCTTGAAGTTCTCAATAATTTTATTTTTGGATCTGTGCTTTATAAGTGAAGTTTTGTGACAATGAAGCTGTGACTTGGAGTCTTGACTTGCAAACAGGCTTCTCTCCCACGAACTAGTCTTGGCTGTTGAGCCCTTCTCCCTGGGGGTGGGGGTGGGGGTCTTCAGTGTAGATAGAGGGAGAATCACGGTCCACGATAGGCCCCGTCTGCTGAATTATGGGTTGGTCCTGGGTGCGGGTGAATACCCTTGCTGTGTGAGTACCCTCATAACCGAGGGAATGAGAGGTTAAATAAGAAATTAAGAACATACTATGACAACTTGAGAGACACTGCAGAAGGAAGGCAAAAGCTTCTTACCTGATTTTTATTGAAGGACCCTCACATTTTCATTGTATACTGCACCTAGCAAATTATGTAGCTGTCCCTGAAGGAGGACTCTGATCTTTTGAAGGGAAAGCGTGGCTGCCAAAGCTTACTGGATGGCTTTCACTTTAACTTGTCCATCCTTTTTTAGGTAGAGAATGTCTAGATGCCAATCAATCCTCATTTCCTTACTGAACACTTTTACAGGAACTTACTGTATTTCCCAGCCTCTTTGCAGTTAGTTCTGGCATGCAATATAGGTTCAGATGTGGCCTGTCCACAAGAAGTCCCACACGACACTCTCTTTTCACTCAGTGACAGGCTGGGTGCAAAGGGTCCAGCAAGGGACTCCAAGGAACCCTAGAAGATGGGACTGACACGAGATGGGAGGAGATAGGATCCTGCAGTCAGCACTGGGAGGCTGCCCACCTAACTGTGTGTAAGAAATACATATTGATTGTATTAAGCCATTAACAATGTGGGGTTATTAGTTATTGAAGTAGTGTTAATTAACACAATTAACAATATTTTCAACAAAAGACATTTTTTCTTTTTCAACACTTTTTATTTTTTTATTGTTGTTTATTGTTGTTTATGTACAGTTGTCTCCACTTTGCCACCCCCCCAGCCCACCGCCACCTCCCACCCTCAATCCTTCCTCCCTTTGGCTTTGTCCATGGGTCCTTCATATATGTTCATTGATGACCCTTTCCCTTCTTTCCCCCATTACACGGCCCCCCATCGTTACTCTCAGTTTGTTCCTTATTTCAATGTCTCTGGTTCTATTTTGCTTGCTTGTTTGTTTTGTTGATTAGGTTTCACTTATAGGTGAGATCATATGGTATTTATCTTTCATCACCTGGCTTACTTCACTTAGCATAATGATCTCCAGTTCCATCCATGCTGTTGTGAAATGTAGGAGCTCCTTTCTCTTTGCTGCGTAGAATTCCATTGTGTAAATGTACCACAGTTTTTGCACCATTCATTTACTGATGAGCACTTAGGCTGTTTCCAGCACTTGGCTAATGTAAATTGTGCTGCTATGAACATTGGGGTGCATAGGTTCTTTTGAATTAGTGTTTCAGAATTCTTAGAGTAAAATCCCAGCAGTGGAATTGCTGGGTCAAAAGACAGTTCCATTTTTAGTCTTTTGAGGAAATTCCATAATGTTTTCCACAGTGGCTGCACCAGTCTGCATTCCTTACAACAGTGCACTAGGGTTCCCTTTTCTCTACAACCTCACCAGCACTTGTTTGTTGATTTGTTTATGATGGCCATTCTGACCATTGTGAAGTGGTATCTCATTGTGGTTTTAATTTGCATCTCTCTGATGGCTAGTGATGCTGAGCATCCTTTCATATGTCTCTGGGCCCTCTGTATGTCCTCCTTGGAGACGTGTCTGTTCAGATCCTTTGGTCATTTTTTAATTGGATTGTTTGTCTTTCTGGAGTGGAGTCATGTGAGTTCTTTACATATTTTGGAGATCAAACTCTTGTTTGAGATATCATTGGCAAATATATTTTTCCACATGGTTAGTTCCCTTTTAATTTTTCTGATGTTTTCTTTAGCCATGCAGGAGCTTTTTATTTGGATGAAATCCCATTTGTTTATTCTTTCCTTTATGTCCCTTGCTCTAGGGTATGTATCAATGAAAATATTGCTGCGTGGAATATCTGAGATTTTCCTGCCTATGTTCTCTTGAAGGACTCTTATGGTATCACGACTTATATTTAAGTCTTTTATCCATCTTGAGTTTATTTTTGTGTATGGTATAAGTTGGTGGTCAAGTTTCATTTTTGTATGAGCTGTCCAGATCTCCCAAGACCGTTTGTTGAAGAGGCTATTTTTACTTTATTTTATGCTTCTGCTCGCTTTGTCAAATATTAATTGACCATAGAGACTTGGGTTTATTTCTGGGCTCTCTATTCTGTTCCATCAATCAATGTGTCTGTTCTTATGCCAGTACCAGACTGTTTTGATTACTGTGGCCTTGTAATATAGTTTGATGTCAGGTATGGTAATCCCTCCTACTTTGTTCTTCTTTCTCAAAATTGCTGCAGTTATTTGGGGTCATTTATGGTTCCATATAAAGTTTTGAAATGTTTGTTCTATCTCTGTGGAGTATGTCATTGGTATTTCAACAGGGATTGTGTTGAATCTATAAATTACTTTGGGTAGTATGGACATTTTGATGATATTAATTCTGCGTCTTCCTTATTTCTTTCTTCAGAGCTGTTTAGTTTTCTGAGTACAGGTCTTTTACCTCCTTGGTTAGATTTATTCCTAGATACTCTATTTTTCTTGTTGCTATAGCAAATTGGATTTTTTTCCAGATTTCACTTTCTGATATTTCATTGTGGGTGTATAAAAATGCCTTTGATTTCTGAATATTGATTTTGTATCCAGCTGCTTTGCCAAATTCACTTATTAGGTTGAGTTGTTTTTTAGTGGAGTCTATAGGGTTTTCTATGTGCACTATCATGTCATCTGCAAACAATGACGGCTTTGCTTCCTCCTTTCCAATTTAGATGCCTTTTATTTCTTTTTCTTGTCTGATTGCTGTGGCTAGGACTTCCAATACTATGTTGAATAGAAGCGGTGAAAGTGCCCATCCTTGTCTTGTTCCTAAAAAGCTTTTAGTTTTTGCCCATCAAGTATGTGTTGGCTTAGGTTTTTCATGTATGGCCTTTATTACATTGAGGTATGTTCCCTCTACTCCCACTTTGCTGAGTGTTTTTATCATAAATGTCTGCAAGACGGTTTTTCTTATGCAAGGCTTCCAAGCCACAGCCCTCAAGCCAAACTAAGCCACCACCTGTTTTTGTAAAGTTTTATTAGAAACACAATTCTGTGCATTTGCTTATAAATTGTCTATAAATTGTCTGTAGTTATGCCAGCCCTCCAGTGGCAGAGTTGAGTAGTGTGACAAAAACAGTATGTCCCACACATCCTGAGCTATTTACTTTCTGGTACTTTATAGAAAACCTTTGCAAACTACTGGCCTTATGAATTACTGCTGATGGGGTGGTTGAACTAACTTTCATCAAATGTCTCTATACTGACTTTGATGAGGCTTTTGAAGATAAATAACGATACATTCTGGACAATATGATTTCAATTCTTACCATTTCTCATTTCTACCACTAGAGCAAATTGTTTTGTAAAGAGTTGTGAGATTAAATCCAGGAAAATTCTTGTTTTTGTGCAGTTAATCAAGACAATGATAGTAATACTAATAATTACAGTGATAATTGCTAAAGCATTCATTGAGCAACATACATCTAAGGTGTTAAATATTATATATTATTTGATTTAATTCTCACAACACACTGTGAGATAGGAATAATAATTTCGTTTTATGGAGAAGGAAACTGAAACCTAGAAAGGTTAATGACTTGCCCCATATCGATGTTGAATCCTCTTCTCACCCTTCCAATCTAGAACAGCCTCTGGCACAGAGTAGAAGCTCAATAGATATATTTTGAATGACTAAGTGACTGATCAAATACAATTGTTTTTTAAACTCCAAAGTGCAAAAAACTTAGGTATTGGTTATGCAGTAATTAAAGATGATAACTCAGATCTACAAGTATATTTATTAACATGGGACTAGTTGGGGTTAGAGAATAGCATGTAGTGTATGATTACTAACATTTCTTTTTAATTTGTAGAAATTATTAAAATATTCAAAATTACACTTGAAATGCTGGGGGGGGGAGTCTAAGGGCTTATGGAATGTTTACTAGTAAAGCTATAATCTCACAAAAATGAACATTTTGGGCATATTTAAAACCAACCTTTCTGTTGAGTTTTGTTACTATATAAATGGAAAATGATGTTTTCTTCAAAAAATGACTCAACCAAAAAAATAAGGGTATGGTAAGATATAAAATAATTTTACGAATAGCAGTAAATCTTTGTGGAATAAGATCCTAATCTTTTTATGAAAACATGGAGCATGCTTCTAGATGCTGATTAGCTATATGCAGAAACTACACAGAATGGTAAGTATTCTAGTCATCTGTTCTAATTAAAATTTAAATTGAAATCTGGGTTCTAATGAAGAGAAGCTTAGCGTTGTTCCTGTGGGAACTCTTCAGAGGGTAGGAGGAAAAATGCACAAAGGCAAATAAAGATTTCACACAGACATTTCCTTCCTGTGTGTTTTATTTAAACATAAAATTTATATAGGGATATGCCTTTCCTTGATGGAAGACCAACACTGTCCTTTTGACATGGACATTCTTAAAGTTATGTCATATCCCAATAGCAGGGACCCAACTATGTCACTGTGGGCACATTGACATTATCTCTCTGACACCATGTCTCCAGGAAATTAGATGACAGTTCAGCGCTACCCAAGAACTGAATTCATAACTACGAATTTTGGGCATGTGATCTGGCTCAAACAGGGCTCAATGTCAAAAGTTACTGCTGTGTTGATGAAAAGAAATGTTGGGGACACTAAAGAAAGAATAAAACTGAAAACTCTATACAATTCTTATTGGGACACTTTAAAAATTAATTTTGTTATGTCAAATTATTTTGCAACATCCCTTTAAGAGATGTGTGTTAACCACCACATACAAGCATGCACCCAGAGATTGCATTCAAAGGGATAATTCAAAACATTGACAAGAAATAAAATGTACAAAATAAAGACGTTTCAAAAGAAGGGTATAAAAAATGGTGATTTCTTACTAAATGCATTCTTGTCATAAACACAACATAAGTGTAGGAAATGAAAAAATTGAAAAATCCATTTTTAGTATTTTAAAAGACATATTCATGCCACTTCAAAAACAAGACATTTGAATCAAATCCAATTATTTTTTTAAAAACTTGAACTGCATTTATTGCTAAAACATGATGCTAAGTGTGTCATCCCTCTGTCTTATAGAATATTTCCTGCCGTATTTCCCCACATTTATTCTCTCAAGTTAATTGGGGAAGAGAAATTGATTCTCTATTCAGGATGCCTTCTCAGCCAAGAACAAAGGCATTTCACCTAGCACAGCATATCTAAAGGCAGAAGCGGTTCTAGAAAGGTAACAAACACTGCATTAGGGAAGCTTTCTCTGGCTGGGAGCATGCCACAGATAAAAGTTAGCACCTGCCTGTTGGACACTGGGAGTGGCAGGTGGCATGCCAGGGAGGGAGCTCACAGCTAATCTATGGCGAGCAATATGCAGCATCTTCTCCTGACCGTCCCTCAGTGACTATACGGAGAGGGGCTGGGAGATGACCATCCCCCCAGCAGCACTTGAAGGAGGAGCACGCTGAAAAAACAAGCACACGAAATACCAAGGGCAGATCTGACTGGGACTACCAGCGGAGTTTGATTAAAATGTACCAAAATTGTAATTTTTCCTTCTCTATTTAACTGTGAGACACAGTCAATGTTGCTTAATGTCAATGCTGTTAATGAAGTTGTCAGGCATGTCATCTTCATTGAATACCAACTTTATGAAGAAAGTGATACTACAATTACCTCCAGCGCTATACAATTAAATTCATCAAAGTATGCCCAGGCTTCAGACTGTGCCAGATCTTTGAAGAAATTCCCTGTGGCTTTGGAGTCTGCCTCTTCAGAACAACTCAGTAAGCCTGGTGAAAGACCAAGCTTAAAACAGTCATAGAGAATAAAAATTTACTGAGCCAACAGGAAATTAGAGAATTCCATTCCCCATGAGGAGAACCAGCCTCGTTCACAGGCTTTGTGGCACTTTTTGAGGCCCTCCAGGACTCTGTGTCCCTACTATCTGCCTTCCTGCCACAGCAAAATCAAATTCCACCATTTTCCCTTCTTCATTCATTCATTCCTTTATGCTCTCATTCAAAAATATTGCTACTTCTATAATATAAAAATTAATACAAATCAATAAGTTAATATAAAGTAAGACATTATTTCTGTATTAATATTGGACTAAGCATTGCAGGTGATAAACAAAGAGCAGATCTCTAAGAAACGGAAATTTTAATAGGGTAGAAAGACATGTGCATAAACAGCTAACATCAACATCCAAGGTATAAAGTGATAAGCTCTGCAAGGAAGATAAAGAGTTATGGGCTGGAATTCAGGTGGGGATATAAAGGAAGGTTTGAGGCTGAGGTTGCATCTGAACTAGCTTTCAAGAGTGGATAATATTTGAATATTGGGAGTACTTGCAAAGCTTTCTCCCCGGAACTCTCTGATCTTCACATGGCTGGCTCCTTCTTGATATTTACTTGGAGATCAAACATCATCCACTCAGAAATATCTTTCCCTGAATACCCAATGAAAGGGTACCCCCCCACACACACACTCACTTTCTACCGCATCATCCTATTTTATTATCTTCATAGCACTTACCACTCTCTGAGATTCTTGTACTTATGTATTTACTGTTTTCACTCATTAGAATAAAATTTCCATGAGAGTAGATATCATGCCCTGCTTGATTAATGCTGTATTCCCAGGGACTAGAATAGTGACTGGCATGCAACAAAGGCTCAAAAATGTAAAAGAATGAAGCGATTGAAAGGGCTGAGGGAAAGAAGACTCCAGGTGCAGGGAAGAATCTGTGAAATGGTGAAGAGCCCAGGTCACGTGCACATGCACAGGAAATGGTCAAACAGGTATAAGGTCCTGGCAGAAAATGCATTCCAAAGGGTAGATTGAGGCAGATGTTGAGCGAGTCAAATGCCATTTTAACAAATTAGTTCTTCTTTCTCTTGTAAGTGGGAAGTCACAGATTTCGGAATAGGAAAGTCACTCAAAAGCAGAATTAGAATAGCTTAGACTTTCAGCTGTGTCCAAAATAAAAGGGCAGGCACTGAAGCCTAGAAGAATAGTTAGAGAACTATTAAATAGTTTGCAGAAATTGGATGAATTATTTTAGGGGAAAACTATGGAACAATGATTCATCCTCAATACCTGTGTGAATTAGAGTCTCTAATCTTTCTCCCAGGAATTAAGTAAAAACTGTTCCAAGAACAGTATTCAATAACGAAATGACATGGGATGAGGAAAAGGAAAAAGAGAGGAAGGGAGGGTGATCCTGGGACCTTTATGTCCAAGAAGTCCAGAATTGGTGGGACTCCTTGCTGGGGCTGAGACACACGTAGGCCCTGGGGCCTGCAGGGAGGAGGGAATTTTTAAAATACTTTCACATGGTTTCTAGACCTGGTCCTGTGTTTAAGGTGAGGAAAACTGATTTGGGTTCTGGTATACTTTTCCTTGTCTGGTTCGTTATTTAGGACAAAGAAAATACCATTCCATAGCATGCTAGCCACCCTGTGTCTACTATTAGACCACATTCTCTGAAACATGTTTCTCACATTTTGGTATCTCCTTAAGAAGATCTGAATATGTAGCAGGCTGTGGGCCCTAAAGCCAGACCAACAGGGTTCAAACTCTGGCTCCACTAAGTTGTCTGCCCCTGGACAAATGATCTGAATACTCTCTGCCTCAGTTTCCTCATTTGTAAAATTGTCATGGTAGTAGGTGCCAATAACATAGAACTTTTGTGAGAATGCATGAGCTAAAACACATAAAATACTCAGAGTACTGGCAAAAAGAAAATAGAATTAGTATTTTACTAAAATTAAAATATTTTAATATTAATAGTAAAACTTATTTATTACTATTAATATTCTTATTATTGCTCCTCATTGCATTAATAGCATCTAGCATATTACTCACTGTGCACTCACTATTGCTCATTAATATTAATGAAAAAAGTATGGCTTCCCTTTATGTTCTGTTGTTAATAAAGAAATATCCTAGTAAACTATGTACTTGTCAACTTTCATAAAGCCAGAGGTCTGTTGCTAGCTTCAACAACTTTCCTATGAGGTGACCAGGTTGCTTTCTTTTCCACGAGTGACACAGTTCAGTAGCCATGGGTATATCATCATCATCATCATCATCACCACCACCATACTAGTTACTATGTATTGAACACTCACAGAACACCAGAAATCTCTGTTTGATACAAATAGTTAATTAGCAGGTAATGAGTGCCGAACATTGTCCTAAGGCTTAGGAACGTAAAGTAGACAAAACTAATTTCTTACCCTCAAGAAGTTAGTGCAGTACTTTATAAATGTGGTTTCATTTCATCTTCCCCAAAGTGAGGATGCATTATGACTTCCCTTTTATTGCTGAGAAGTTTGAGGCTAGCATAGCTATTAATATGTGAAAAATCATACAATTATTAGGTGGTGGATATAAGATATTACTCCAGGACTAACTTCAAAGTGTGTGTTCTTTCTCATAACCGACACTGCTTCCTCAGCTTCTTGCATCTATAAAGTTACAAATATTCTTTCATAAATGCCTATAGCTTATGTTGAATGAAAGCACCTTTATTTGAAGTTCTGCCAAATTGACACTTCTGAGAAAAATACAATATAAAATTGGGCTAGAGGTTTATCCAGATAGAAATCAATAAAATGCTCCTAGATTCTCTTAGCAAATATTTTTATCAATATGCAAGCATTTAGGTGTTATTGACTATGAAAGTAGTGTCAGGTTGTTTTGGGTTGTGATGGAAAGCCAACACAAAGAAGCTTACGCAAAAAGAAAGGGGCCATATCTGGTTCACATAACTCAACTACGGGAGGGATTGATGGATTCAGATGTCTCTGAATCCAGGTGCTCGAAATATATCATCAAGTCTTATTCTCTCTATTCCTGGCTCTACTTTCTGCCCTATTGACTTCAGTTTCAGGCAGGAAACTCCTCTCGTGGTTGACTTGTCTTTCAGCTCATGATCCTGTTGAAATGGGATCCTCTTTCTTTATGGCTCTGGCTAAGCTCCTGAGGAAGACTATCTGAACCAGCGTGGGTCATGTGTTCACCAGGTTTTGCGGGGGATGAGGCACTCTGATTCTAGATCATGTGCATACCTGGATTTAATAGGCCAAGTTGGATTTTTATGGAATGCTGGAGATGTAAACATCCCTCAGAGAAAGAAATGCTGGAACAGCACAGATCCAGTAGAGTTAAGAAAGTCCGAAGCTTCACAAGACAGAGAGCAAGGAGAGAGTGATAAGTCCAATGGGGTTCACCCAAAGAAAAGCCACAGTTAATCACTAGAATAAAAGATTGATGTGGTCACTGGTAATTTCACTATTTTGCCACAAGGTTTAAATTACTCATCTGAAACTTAAAACTGGTAAATTTATGAGGGATTAACATTTCACTGGAATGATAAATAAATGCTGGAAATAACCTTTCAAATGTAAACATATGCTCCATCTGGGTTAGGCCGTAAAACAGTTGCACTATGAGAATTTTTCTTTTTTTGTAAGTTGCTGGAAACTTGCACCTTTGCAAATTTTCAATCTTTCCCAAAACAAATTTTCTTCTTGTATGAATTTATGGCCAAATTGAAGAAAACAGCTAAGTGATAAGTATTATGAACTCCTCAGGTTCATGCTTTTTCTTTTCATTTCCCTATTTTCCCATTCCCACTCTCTGTGTTTTCCCATTCTCTTCCATTCTTCCTGCCTTATCCCAATGCCACTGTCAGTAACACTTGACCTACTTAATCATGCATAAGCCCCTGCCATCATGCAGGGAAATATCACATAGAACAGAGCTAAATCCTCCCCTAGAAAGATTTCGAGTCAAAGGCCATATCAAGGTATGATTTTGTTAGAGCCCTGATGCCTGATGACAAAGTTTGCTCCCACGTGGAGGAGAGAAGAGAGAAAAAGGACAATTTCTGAACACATCCTATGAACTAGACATTGTTATTTGGTTTGTCTATGTTCTCCCCAGCTTCCATGAGCCAGATATAGTCATCATTTTGCAGACAAGCACATTGGTTGAGAAAGGGCTAAATAACTTGGGTCAAGTCACCCAGAGGGCAAAAGCAAAAAATTGAACCAAGAGTGCCTGATTGCACAACCTTTGTGTTTTCCAAGTCCAATTACTGATTTTGTGAGTTTTACTGTCCAATGCCATTTTCTCTTCATTCTTTCTTCTACATTTTTCTTTAATTCCCACTTCAATTTCATCCATAGTAGCTCCTTTCAGCTATCATTGGCTTCCTCCTGCATTACAGCAGCAGAGTTTTAACTAATTTCCTTGACTCATCTCTTGCTCTCCTTTACCCCATTCTCCATTTTTCCTAGTGAACATTCTAAATACAAACTTGCTCATGCTGTCTATCCTCAAAGCCCTAAGTGGTTCCCAGAACCCACAGGATAAAGTCCAAACTCTTTACCATGATCTGACCCTCTCCCACCTCCTCAGCTCCATCTTTCAGTCCCCTCATTTATGTTCCAGCCACACTGAATTTTTTTCTAGGTCTTCAATTGGGACATGCTCATTTTGCCTACCAGTCTTAGTGCTTGCTGTTTGCTCTGCTGCCTCCTATTTTCTCTTTATTTTGCTGATTTCTTTTAAAGGTCACTGCCTCTGGGAAGCTTTTCCTGAACTCCTAGACTATGGTGGATTCTGCTTAACACTGCACATTTGCTTGGCATCACACATCTTTCTGGACAGAGTGTTTATCACATCACAGACTATACACCTAGGGAGGGCAGGCATCAAGGCAGTCTTGCCCACCAGTGACTCCCTAATATTTAGTGCAGTGTCTGACACTCCCCAGTGGGCATTCCTTTTATATTTGTCAAATGGTCAATCAATTCAAGTCGTGCTCCTTGCCTGTCAGTTACCCTTCTTTCTAAGATACCCAGTTACCCAGTCTTTCTAAGTAGTTTAGAAGTATATACATACATGAAATAATTATGCAGAACTATGTTATCAAATGATATTCACTGTGATGCAGCCACAAAATACTAAATGAATAATGAAGAGCAATATACCATAATGAAGTAGCTTATACAATTACTTATTCACCCTGGTGGAAAAAGTATTTGTTGGATTACCTGACATATGCAATGCGGCATCATGTACTGAGGATATAAAGACGTCATTTCTCCAGAGCCCAGAAGTCTACTTAGGGATGTAGGACATTCACACAAAATAACTAAATAAAATGGGAACTATGTAATAATTGCCTCAGAAGCCAGAGCAGAGGAAGATCAATGTTGGCTGGCACGTCAGGGAATCTGGATGAGCGAGGTGGGTCCTGATGGATAGCTAGGATTGGAGTTTCAGAGGGAAGTGAGGAAGGTACCCTCGGTGAGGAAAGAGCATGATCAACCACAGAGTTAGAGATGGGAGGTGAGTGAGCTGGATTGTAGGGTTTGAGTAAGAAGTGAGAGACAGAATTAAACAGACTGGAGGAAGTTGCATTTTACAGAGCCGTGCAGCCAGACTGAGGAGTTTGCACTTTATGCTAGAGAATGCATTTAGGAGTTTTCTTGTTATGGCTGTGATATGAAAATATTGTTATTTCCAGAGAGATGGAATCCTTCTTGAGTCTTTTGGAAAGACCTAGGTATTTCTTATTCTGCATCCCTACCAATCCTAATGATCACTATATAATTATTGGGTTGGTACTTTGATTTCCCATTAGACTGTAACTTCCTTGAATAAGAAAGGATGCAATTTTGTTTCACATTTGCAGTGTCTAGCACATGGCCTGGTATACAGTTGGCATACAATACACACTTGTGGAGTGACTAACTGATAAAATGAATTAATTAAGAAATAATATAGGCATCAAGGGGTTATACGATTTAAAATTAAGGGAAAAGAGATATAAGAGATCAGTTGGTTACTAACAATAAACTAGGCACGACAGGGTAAATACTTGGAGTAGCTATAGGCACTGACGTTAGAGATGTTTCAAAGAACTGTATGTACCGAACTTGGGAACGTATGGACTGCAGAGTCTACTTGAGGAAAGAAGTAAGAAGCATGTGTAAAACACTGGATACCTGCAGTGGCTGGGAGTGAGAAATTGAAGCAAAGAGGATGAGCTTTATTGAGGCATGTCAAGTTTATGGTAGCCCAGAGAAACAGGAAAGATCTTGACTGAGAAGTCAGGGTTAGAGTTCATCATTCAAATCAGAGCTTTTGAAGAGAATGAGGAATAGTTCCCAATGATTCTCATTTGAGTCCTTAACAAAATTTTACAGCAGAACAATCAAAGCGATGTTATGTACTTGTTATATTATAGAAGAGGATATATGAAAATGTCTTCATAGCGTAATATTAAATAGAATCTACTGAGCACTCATAGCCCAAATACTGATTTTTTTTCTTTTTGCCTATGGTCATTGGGATTATAAGAAATTTAGGGCTTTGGTTTTGCTCATCTAATTTTTAAGAATTCTCTAAAAAACTATAAATGCTTTCCAAGTAGTTATAATGAATCCTGATACTATTATAAAGTGGTTAAAGGGTTAATTTAGTACGTGGTCTATGCTTTCTGAAATTACCTTGGGGCAAGATTCCAATTTTGGGGCTGCATATATATAGGTGAGAAAACCACCTATTTGTGAAATGTGGAGGTGAAAAACACATCAAACTATCCAGTCTTTATGACCATAATGCCTTTACTTTACAATATTATCTTCAATTACATCCTCAAGTGGCAGTTTTATTTTGTAATTTAAGATAGCACACTAGAATGTGTGTGTGTGTATTTGTGTGTATGTACACACACGCACACATGTACGTATATACATACGCCAGAGAGTAGCTTTACTGCATCGTAATCCATGGAAATAAATCCTGCCCCTTTCCACTCTAGTGTACTTATCTTGCAAATCTCTGTTAACTACACGGAGGCATTATGTATATGAGAAGTGGCATTTGTTTTTTATTACCACTTGATTGGAAGTCACTCAGGCTTTCCCTGAATACTGGTTTTAGCATGCAATATGTAAAATGGAATCTTTCCAAATCCCATCTTCTCTCTGCTTTAGTGTGCGCTTGCCTGTTGCTCACCCTGTAGTTCCTCCTTCTTGGGTTCCAAATACCCTCTCACTGGCCCCCAGTAGAGCAGCTCCAGGGAACAGCATCTTCCCATCAGTTTAGCCAGGAGCTAGATTTCCTAAGCAGACCTTTTGGTTGGGAGCGACTGTGTGAACACCAGTGACTCACATACTCATAATTATGTGCACACGGGGGCTCTCCATCCTGCGTTTGTGTTTTCACCTCCTGTTGTGTTGAAGTCATAAAGAGAGGATGTTTCCCCATTTTCTGAACCCAAAGCAACCTGCTTGGGGCAGCCCTTGCACATCCCTTTAGTAGGTTTCTGTTTTCTCTGGCCTGTTGACACCTCTGGCTTTCAACCAAGGTTTAACCATAAGACTCCCACCAGAGTCCTTAAAGAAGAAAGGTTACCAGCATGAGTACACTATATTAATAAATGAAACCCAACCTTTTAAAAATTACGCTGTCAGGAAAATCCATTAGGCTGTAAAAGGGTTGAAGTAAACATTAGATTTTAATATCTACTGCTGCTTAGATTTTTCTGAACTGAAAAATCCCTGGTGAGCACTTAAAACTTCATTATCCCACTGAAAGGTTGTGAAAGGCTCTTTAAAGGTTTTCAATTTTGTTGAAGTCTAGAGGTTATTACAGCTGGAAAGAATACAAACCCTAATATTACAAGGAATGAAAGGAATGAAATTTATGTTCTCATCTTCCCTGCAGTTTAATCCAGGTCTATTAGATTCATTGGTAAAAATTAGGGCAGGTTGAAAACTTTTTTACAGGTTTGATGAAAAATAATATTTGGACCTGTGAAAAAAAAGTATTGCTGTCTGCATCACACTCAAGGAAACGCTCTATCTCCCAGTGATTTCATGTTTAACCTCTGCTTAAGTCCCCTTAAGCAGTTACAAAACTTAGAGCAAAGCAAAATCACAAATACAAAACTTGGTGGTGATGTTATTTTTTCATGACTTTAAAAAAAGGATTCTATTGTTTTTAATGGAAGAAATTTGTCTTAATCCTTCCTTCCTTCCTTCCTTCCTTCCAACTTAGTATTGATATTATTTAAACAGGTATTGTTAGATGCTTTGTATATCTCCTATTCTTATTTCAAATACCGCCTTGACTTTCTCCAGTCAGCCTCCATACTGTGAAATGGCTTTGAGCTTAATGTAACATTATTATCCTTATGTCCTTCCATCCATTCATCCATCTACCCATCTGTCCAACAAGCACAATGGTCTCTGTGCTGAGTGCTAGGGAATCATGGAAAGATTGCCAATTCTTGGGAGGTGCGTGAGTTAACAAATTATCATGCAGAATGAAGTGAAGAGTGCTATTCTGGTTGATGTTGAAGGTGCGTCCAAAGAGCAGTGAAATATCAGGGCAAAAACCTAACTTTTACTGGCTGATAGGAAGGTTTATTTGAGGAGAAGATAGTTGAGTGGGGGTTTTAAAGGATGAGTCATAGTTAATGGGACAAAGGGAACATGGCAAAGGAAATGTTACTCTTAGAAAGGAACACAGGTATGTAAAAGCACAGCATCTCATTCTGGTTCAGGATGGGCTGGTGTGGAAACATGGCGTGAGATGAGTCTGGAAAAGTGATCTGGAATGAATGGTGAAAGACTATTGTTGAGAGGTATACAGGATAGAGCAAAAGTAGGTTTACAGTTGTTTGTATAAAAATAATACAATAATTAATAAACAACAATATAAGAATAAATGGTGTTTCCCATACTCACAACTGTAAACCTACTTTTGCTCTATCCTGTATCCTCAGCAATAGTTGATTTGATTTGGTTGGGTTTACAGAAAAATCCTGCATTTGATTTGGTAAGGAAACTTTATAATTTGTTTTGAATTATAGAAGTTGTGATACACACTTATAAAAAATTGAAAATTTAGAGAAATTTAAAGGGAAAAAATGGAAAATCATTCATGATCTCACCAAGCAGTGGAAATCATTGCTAATGTTTTGGTGTATTTCTTTCCAGTGCTTTACTTCCATGCTTTAAAAAATATTTATTTTTGGTATAGTTGAAATCAAATAATATATATAATTCTATATACTGCTTTTTTTCAAATAACATTATAACATACATAATTCTATATTATTCTTTCTTCAAAATCATATTAATCTTTACATCATAATGTACCACAATGAATAAAGCCATACTTTAGTTGGTAGATTAAAAAAATGTTTTTGACATTATAAACAATGCTGTTATGACCATTTTTACATAAATATTTTTCTAATTTTTAGATTATTTTCCTAGGTCTATTTATCAGATAAGGTATATAAGCTGCTTAGCCCAGTAGTTGGGTCAAATATTAGCAATTATGGTCATAAGTGAAGCCATTGGGTATAAAAGTAAAAATACTTTTAAGATTTGTGATATACTTCATTAATTTTTTTCAAAATTAATTCAATGATTTGTTCTGTAAGAGATAATATGAAAGTCCCTCCATTTTATCTTTACCCACAGTAAACATTATCACAAAATCAGCTTTGCTAATTTGATAGAGAAACAAAGAATACCATTGTTTTCATTTATGTCTTGAATATCAGTGATTCCAAATATTAACTCAATATTTATTGACTTTTTGCATTTCTTCTTCTGTTTTCATATTCTTTGAATATTGTTTGCAAACATTTTGGAAAGCCCTGCTAGAAAGCTAGGACATTATCCAATTGGCAATGGGCAGTCACCAAGGCTTTGAAAGTTTTTGCAGTTACACAAAAATGACCATCTCAGCACTATCATTTATTGCTTTTTATTAGCTCCTTAATAACACTATTCAGATATGGTTTTAAGAGGCATGATGATAATAAAAATAATAACATGGTAATAATAATAGCTGCTACTTATTATACGCGTACTATGTCCCAGCATATTCTAGGCATTTCCAAAATTATTTTAATTAATTCTCACCACACTCTAAGTTAGGTATTTTAATCACTGCACCACAGCCTGAAGTTTAGGATTGTCCATTATTCATAGTTCCCCCATCCTCATTCTAACAATTAGCGAGCTAATACAAGGGTCATGATTATCCTGCACTAAAATTTCTAGACAACTCTAAGGATATATTTGGTATCTTCTATAGGGGGATTAAATGCTTAACCATAACATGTATGAAATATAAATGATTTTTACTCTGTTTATACATAACTACACAATTTTTTTTCAATAATGCTACTTTTATTGAACCTATTTTATAAAGAGAGATGATTTAATGTATGAACATTTTGGAAAATCTTAGGAACATCATTGGGTAACTAGGCTGCTTAGGTGTGGGGAGTTTCTATGATTTCCCCAAGAAATTTCTTCTCAATTTTAAGGAAGATTATATGGTATGTCTCCAATTTGAAGGGAGACTGGACCTTATCTAATTCAAGCAATACAGAAAAAGGAGAATTTCTCACAATGCTGGCTTTGAATTATGGTTCATTCTTCAGCATGTAATCATGTTTTGATTCAAAAATATATATATTTGTTCCTGTTAGGGGTTATAAATGGGTGCATTCCTGAAACTTGTCTTCATAGAAGAAAAGATAGGCACAAATAATCCAACAATTCCTTTAGAGTTTTAAATTGTAATAAATGATTCAAGGGAAACTACAGGAAGACATAAAGGAGTAGTAGAGAAGACAGCTCAGAGGAAGTGGTGTTCAGCCTGAGTTCCGAAGGATGAGTTAGAGATAGCCTGACGTATGTTAGGGAGAAGGTGTTCCAGGAAGAGTTTCAGAACTAGAAAACATGTGGAGGGTTTAAGAAACTGAAAAGATTAGTGTGGTTGGAAGCCAGGTTAGGGGGGAATAAAATGGAGAGTTGGAAAGGAAATAGATCATGCAAGCCCATGTGGGATGTTAACACTTTCATATTTTGTTCTAAGTACAATGAGATATTCATGATTTTTTTTTTTAACCAGAGGAGTGAAGAATGGCTCCACCATTAAGTACATAGGTAGGTGAGAGAAGTGATACTTGGCAGAAAATGAGAAAGGAATCTCATTTAAAGAGCATTAAAAAAAATACTATGATCAAACTTTCCAAAAATAATGAGCACGAATGGCTTAAGAAAGATTTTTTTTTCTTGCATGTTGCTGCAGGAATGAGAGTCCATATGGTAGATGTTGACATTTCTGGGAAATTATAGTAAGCTATAGAATAATCAATAGGCAGATGTCAGGAACATGGGATTTCTTCGATAGCTTTATATGAACCAGGGTAGAGGGCCTGAACTTGATTCTGCTGGCCATTGGGGGACATTGATGGTTTGTAGGCAGCAGCATGACATGGTCCAGTATGTTCTAGCAACAGAACTCATGTCAATGAGGGAATGAGATTATGGAAGACTGAGCCTTCAGTGAGGAGGTTACTGTAGGTGTCCAGGCAAGAGAGGATGAGATTTGGCTAAGACAGTGGGGTGAATTTCTTTTATGTATTCCTGAGACAATGGGTATTCTTCTAACCTGTGGTCATGAATGGGGAAAATGTTAACATTTATGAATGGTTAGGACACATGATCTACAAAGAGCGTAAATAAATGCTGTTTTTCCAAGGAGCTGGGTTGCTGATGAATCAATCTTGTTGGTCAGTTTTTATACTATTTATTCATTGTATCAGTAGTTATAAATCAAGTATAAATTACCATATAGTTTTGGATACTGGAGTCGTAATTGTTTACCTGAAACAAGGAGCAAGAGAGGTAATTATGTTATTATTACCCCCTGTGCACAACCAAACTTAAAGTTCTCATCAATAACAGCTTCCATATGACTGCCAAATATTCTCCAGTTTTTGACAGGGCACACTTCATGTGTGGGTTGTCAACACAGGCCTTGAGGGGTGGAAGGGAGGTATCTTTTCTAAGCAGAGCAACATGTCTGATGTCTGGATTCTCTCTTTCTTTTGCTCTCAGCATTGCTTTTCCTCGGTGATCCCTTTAGAATGGCAATATATGTGGTGGGGAAAATGACTGGTTTGAGTCTCTAATGTATAAAGGGAGTGAGTTAATAAGATTGCTTTTCTTTCTTGCTTTGGAGACAGTGATTATTATGACCATATAATTATGCAATAGGGAAGTGGGAGAGTTGATACAGAGAGGAAAAGGGGCATAAAAAATAACTGATATACAGGAAGGAAGAAGTAGGAATTTTGGAAAATATAAAATTTGTTAGCTCATTCACAGTTAGGACTAGGTTTGTCTGGTCCTGGTAACTAAGTAAATCAATATTGTATATGTTATAGCTCAGATGAACTCAAATTTAGAAAGAATATTAAGTACCACTTTGTCTGACCCTCATGTATTACATGTGAATTCCTTATAGCATTCTAACAAGTGACCCTGTACCTTCTCCCTGAATACTTCAAGGGCATACACCCCTTTACTTCCCCAGGCAGCCCATTCCCCCTGAGGCCAAAAATAAAATTTCATTACGTTGTCTCTGGATCTGTGTTCTTGGAAATTTGTTTTGATTCCCAAACCCACATTCTCTTTGTTTATTCATTTTTTATATTTTCTTCTTTTCTCCCTTCCTCAGCCTTACCCTTTCTTCCTTTCTCCCTTTCTCCATCCTTCCTTCAAAACACGCCAAGGCACATAATGAGTCTAAAATTTCTTTACATGTGGTTCAAGTGTTGAACATCTATAATCATGACTTCTCTAAGTCCTTGCAGGAGCGAAACTGCTTGTTTTGTTTTTCACTCACAATCAAATTACGTTTAATTTTAAATTATAAATGCAATTTACTTCAGTGCCCATATGTCACACAAGGGTGGCAGATTGTCGAAAAGCAGTCGGTGGGGAATATTCATTTCAACCCAAACAGGATATGATTTCTGGTCTTGCAAGTTTCCTTTGCCTCCATGTATTTGATTTTCTCTACAGGTGACAGGAAGCTCCTTGTCTGGACAGTTTCTTACAAAACAATAACTATGCCTTATTTGCCAGCTATTGGAATCCCGGTTATAAATTGTTCTTTTAGTAACACTATATTTTTGCCTTATTTCAATGATCTGGTTCTCAGGGATAGTACTATTAAAAAAAAAACAAACAAGTAACTGTGCTGTGATGGTATGAATTTTCTATTATCAGAATGAAAACTTTAAAGGCACCAATCAAATTAATGGTATTAGAAGTAGGAGGTTCTCTGATATACTACTTGTCACATAAAATGCCCTTTTTCTAACATTTTTGTCCCTAAGAGAGAATACACACCCAAACTTTCTTAACAAATGCCTGCACAAATCAAATGCTTGGGGTGCCTTCTATGGTGTCAAATGCTTGTCTCTGCGGCCTGGCTTGATTTGGTCTAGCACGTCTAGAAATCCTGCTCACAGCAGCTGTGTTCTTGCTTTAAAATTAAATGCCAATCATATGCCAAGGCCAAACATAAAATTAAGTTCCAATTCTCTCAACTCCCTGGCCACTGGTCTTCTCACTTGACTTTCAGTATATATAAACTGTTCTTAAATTTTAGGATTAATTTCCTTATATTGTGCACATTT